>JABUQX010069842.1:0-10000 GCA_015478945.1 Trachelipus rathkii | reverse complement strand
AAATCTTCGTTTGGAATATAGCAAAAGTAAAGGATGGTACATCAAAAATTCCACGGGCGAGTATCTCTTCGACTGTCTAGCCGTTCCATATCCAATTGAGAATGGAACAGAATTTTGCTGCTGCAACTCAACTAACCCTAATTTCTTTCCACCGGTATGTCACATTTGTGTATACCCGCAAATAAATGTACCGCCATGGCAAGACTAGGATCGTCCATCAAAATTTGTATCCACATCCGATGCAGCGAAATTTTCAGAGAGAGAGAGAGAGAGAGAGAGAGAGAGAGAGAGAGAGAGAGAGAGAGAGAGAGAGAGATTTTCTTTATTTTCGTGGAACGCTCGGATGTAAGCAATATCATCTGATATATATATATATATATATATATTATCATATATATATAGTAGTATATATATATAAGAGCAGCATATATATATATATATATATATATATATATATATATATATATATATATATATATATATATATATAGGGTTCATGTGTATTTCGTGGACCGCTTTTTTCTGAGTCCGAAAATTTTAGGTTAAATATTTACTCTGTTGTCTAAATTTTTTATGTTCAGGGTAAAAATTGTATAAATCTCAAATTGTTTTAGTAAAAGTGAAGCATTTTAATTTTTTAAATTTATTTTCCTTTTATAATTAATAGTGTAATATATATACATATATATATATATATATATATATGAGTATATATATATAGTATATATATATTTATATATATATATATATATATATATATATATATATATATATATATATATATATATATATATATATATATATATATATTTATATATATAGTTTATATATATAGATATATATACAGATATACAAATATATATATATATATATATATATATATATATATATATATATAGGTAATACTGTAGACAGTGACCCACACATTTTGAGACCGAAAATTTTCTATGTTAAAATATTGTCTGGAAAAGAGCAGTTCGTGACTCGCGTTGACCAATGATTGACTCGAGTTCTCAATCAGTGATTCGTATTTATAAATAATGACTAAAAAGAGCATTTGAGAGTATATATATATATATATATATATATATATATATATATATAGCTATATCGATATATATATATATATATATATATATATATTTATATAGCATAGGGTAGCAGCAGCATATATATATATGGTATGCTAAGGCGTTATATATATATATATATATATATATATATATATATGTATATATATATGGTTATAAAGTTAGTTTATATATATATATAAGGTTATTATATATATAGTATATATATAAGAGTTATATATATATATATATATATATATATATATATATATATATATATATATATATATATATATATAAAGGAAAGTTTCATTTGAAGAAGCTCTCTGTACATTAAAGTCTACCCGCTGACTGGCTTATTGAGCAACATGGCTGTGGGTTAGCCATGCCACATCCGCCCGTCAGCCTGGTTAGATAAAATGTACGAACGAAGTTGACGCGGACTTTGAAATATATATATATATATATATATATATATAGCATATATATATATATATATATATATATATATATATATATATATATATATATATATATATATATATATATATATATATATATATATATATATATATATATATATATATAATAAAGATATATATATGTATGTTTATAGTATATATATATAAATATATATATATATATAAGTTATATTATATATATATATATATATATATATATATATATATATTAAATCTGTGCCTACCTAACCACACTTTATCCTAACCTAGACTTAAAAGCCGTACAGTAGGACCTAACCTAGATTTATCGTCGTTGCCCGAAACGGAGACCTAACCTAGATTTATCGTCGCTGCCCAAAACGGAAACCTAACCAAGATTTATTTGGTTTAATATATATATATAAATATATATATAATATATATATATATATATATATATATATATATATATATATATATATATATATATATATATATCGTTTTATAAATAATGAATAAAAAGAGCATTTGATTATATATACCAAAATATTCTGTTAAAATATTGACGAAAAAGAGGGGGACTCAATCGACTTCAAGAGTCACCCAGTGGAGTTGCCAATGACAATTTTATAAATAATCTCTAAAAGGTGCAGGTGACTCGAACAACGATGGTTTTAATTCATAAAAATATGTAGCACATATGCCACGTATTTTTCGGCAAGATTGTTATTTGCTGTCGTTTTTACAAAATTTTAATAAATTGATTTTGTGTGAAAGTGTTTGACATGTGATCAATATAGTGAAAATATTAAAGTTAATGAGGTCTTTAAATTTCGGTGTGAAATTAGAAGTTGTACAAATATATATACAGTTTCTCATCAATGTTATTCGTATTACCGGCTGCTTATTTGTTACGAAAAAGCCTTGTATTTAATATACTATTTTGTTACTGAGGTAAGTAACACAAGTGTGCTAATTTTTAGATCTTAACGTATATATTTTTCTCTAACGTCAAGAAATCGCAACGTTTCACAGAATTTTCTGACACTATTGGCAAGTTCAATAATTAATGCAAGGTAACTTTTTAGGAACAGTTTTTTTAGGGAGCTTGATGTATTAGGTTAGCGCCTAGTTGGGGCCTTTCATAATCAATTAGGTTAGGTCCTACTTGGTGGCTTCCATAATTCATTAGGTTAGGTCGTACTTGGGGGCTTTCAAAATCTATTAGGTTAGGCCGTACTTGAGGGCTTACATACTCCATTAGGTTAAGGCTACTTAGGGATTTTAAGTCTAGGTTAGCCTAAGGTTTGGTTAGGTAGACACCGATTATATATATATATATATATATATATATATATATATAGCAGAAGAAAGATATATATATATTATAGTATATATATATATATATATATATATATATATATATATATATATATATATATATATATATATATATATATATATATATATATATATATATATATATATATATATATATATTAGGGATGTGCCAAAGTATTGGTATTGGTATTGGTATTGGTATTGGTATTGGTATTGGTATTGGTATTGGTATTGGTATTGGTATTGGTATTGGCCAGTATTGGCCATTTTTCCGGGTATTGGTATTGGCTCCCAAAGGGTATTGGCATTGTGCATTGGTGGTATTGGTATTGGTATAATGTGTCGTGCCAGTACTGTCTAGTCCTCATAATGTGTAAAAAGAGAGCAAAGTAGCAAAATTGCTAATGCTGTTGAAACTTCCGTTCGATAATTTTCTTGAGTCCTTTCTTTAAGATGGAGAATATTCTCAAAGATGGGTAACTATTATAAAAGAAGCCGCATCACGCCTATTCGGGATCTTTCTTGATAGGCAAGCGCGAATGATCAGTTAGAGAATTATTATTGTATAAAATATAAATCTTATTGTGTGAGAATTATTATCTTTTAGGTGATTTTGGTGAAAAAAACATGTGTGTTGCTGATTACGAATATGATACTCAAGTTTATGATTAAGTTACTAGTACTTTTCTAGTCATAGTGTGGATGTAACTTTTTCCTGTTTAAAAGTAAAGTTTTTCTTTATCAAAAAAGAAGCTTTGTTCATTTTATTAAGTATGAATTGGAAATATATTTTTATTATGCGTAATTGAATAAATGGTTATCTAAAAATTTGTTTATCTCTTCCTCCAAAGTAAACATTTATATTTCTTTAAGTTTTTAAAATATAAATAATAGGTGGTCTTTTTCTATCATAAAAAATTTACAATATAACAAATTAACAGGAAGTATTGGTATTAGTATTGGTATTGGTATTGGCTGAAATTCCAGTATTGGTATTGGTATTGGTATTGGTATTGGCAATAGCATCAATGAGAGTATTGGTATTGGTATTGGTATTGGTATTGGTATTGGCCAACAATTCAGTTCTGGCACATATATATATATATATATATATATATATATATATATATATATATATATATATATATATATATATATATATATATATATATATATATATATATACGGTATATATATATATAATATACATATATATATATATATATATATATATATATATTTATATATATATATAGTATATATTATATATATATATATATATATATATATATATATATATAGTTATATATATATATATATATCACTAATATATATATATATATATATATATATATGTAAATATAGCTGTAATCGCTATTAGATATATTTATATATTCAATTAGCCCTTAAGTTTATCAACACACGAGATTTATTTTAAATTTTTATTGATAATTACACATATTAAAACGAGATAAAAACATAATTATAATACTAGCTTTCGTTCCTAATTTTTTAAATGGAACCTTCTTCAAGTATGATTTCTTTACTAAATCTGGAAATTCTTCGATGTTAGTTAGCTATCTAAAATTTTAATTTAGGTTGGTTATATTTTTGTTAAATTTTGTAGTATTTCGTCGAATTCATCAGTGAATTTTGGATATGATCTAATGTTATTTCGCCTTCCTGTTTATTAAATTTCTTTGTGTTTCTTATGCAGTAGGACTCAACTAATCTTTTTTGAGATATTTATATATATATCCATACAGAGAGAGAAAGTTAGCATAAGAGCGTTAAGTACGTTAATAAATCATTCATGAGAACCATGTTTATATAATGTATCATATCTATATATATATATATATATATATATATATATATATATATATATATATGTGTTATAACTCTAGCATAACTATTTTTTTATATGTATATATATATATATATATATATATATATATATATATATATATATATATATATATATATATATATATATATATATATATATATATATATATATATATATATATATATATGTGTGTGTGTGTATCAATGGTGTCATCCTTCCTATGTTAATGCTATGGTTTGAGGTTGTTCTGTGAGTAGTAAGGGCTGAATTTCTGTTGTCCTTTCTTAAGTCATAACGATGTTGCTTGGTTCTTCTTTCAAAATCGTGAGTTTCACCAACGTAAATTAGATCGCAATTGTTGCACGGGACCGTATAAATGCATTGAGTGTTGTTTTTTTCTGTTTCTGTGTGGTAGGAAAATCTTTTTTAATGGTAGGGTATCAGATGATGTGATGGTAATGTTATTTGGTAAAATGTTTTTTATGTTTATAGGGTGTGTTTGGGGAAGGGGGAGGTAAGATTTTTGAGATGTGTCATTCTTTGTTTCTGGGTGGTAATATTTTCTTTTTGCTTTGTTGAGTGCTTTGCTGATGATATAATGTGGGTATAAAAGTTTTTTGAAGTTGGAAAACAAGAAGTTAATTTCGTTTTTTAGAAAGGGTGGAGAGCATATACGAAGTGCGCGAAGAAATAGAGAGGAGAGGATACCTATTTTTGTGTTACGTGTGTGTGAAGAGAACCAGTGTGTGTAATTGGGGTTTGAAGTGGGTTTTCTGTATATTGTGTACTGTAGATTTGTGTTTGTGTGCCATGAGATAAGAGTGTCTAGAAAAGGAAGGGTGTTGTTAGAAGAAGATTCTAGTGTGAATTTGGGTATGAGGTTGTTAATACTATTTAAGATGTTTTGGGGGTTGCTATTTCGTGGGATTGCAGTGAAAATGTCATCGACATACCTATACCAGATGATGTTATTGACGGTGGGAAGAGGGAATATGTAATATAGTTCGAAAAGTTCCATAAAAATATTGGCAAGTGTAGGTGAGAGTGGCGAGCCCATACTTAAACCTGTGTTTTGTTTGTAATATTTAGAGTTAAAATGGAAAAAGTTGTGTTCTAGAGTTAAATGTATCAGTTTTTTTAAAATAGGGAAGGGGTAAGAGAGAGTGATGTTTTTTTCATTTATGTAGCGTTCTAAAAGATTGAGAGTAAGAGGTACAGGAACAGACGTGAATAGAGAAATGACATCAAAGCTATGTAGTGTGTGTGTGTTTGGATTAATGTTTTTTGTTTTTAGGATGATGTCTTCGGAATTTTTTAAATGTGTGTGATATGTTGTTTATTAGTGGTGAGAGTTGCTTTGAAATCCATTGTGAAAGTTTATAGGTTACGCAGTCTGTGTTAGAAATGATTGGGCGTAGGGGTGTGTTTTGTTTATGAACCTTAGGTATGCCGTAAAACTGTGATATTTTTGGTAATGTTGATTTTAATGAGTTGTGTAGTTGTGATGATTGTGAGAGAATCTTTTTTAGATTACTGTTAAATTGGGTTTGTGAGTTGCCAAGAGGGTTTTTTGTTAGTAGCGAATAGGTGTTATTATCGGACAACAACTCATTGCATTTATTTATAAAGTCTATATTATTAAGTATAACCATGTTATGATATAACAGTAACTCGCTCGGATAAAGGCAATAACCTAGTTGTACTTAATAATATAGACTATATAAATAAATGCAATGAGTTGTTGTCCGATAATAACACCTATTCGCTACTAACAAAAAACCCTCTTGGCAACTCACAAACCCAATTTAACAGTAATCTAAAAAAGATTCTCTCACAATCACCACAACTACACAACTCATTAAAATCAACATTACCAAAAATATCACAGTTTTACGGCATACCTAAGGTTCATAAACAAAACACACCCCTACGCCCAATCATTTCTAACACAGACTGCGTAACCTATAAACTTTCACAATGGATTTCAAAGCAACTCTCACCACTAATAAACAACATATCACACACACATTTAAAAAATTCCGAAGACTTCATCCTAAAAACAAAAAACATTAATCCAAACACACACACACACACACACACACACACACACACACACACACACACACACACACACACACACACACACACACACACACACACACACACACACTACATAGCTTTGATGTCATTTCTCTATTCACGTCTGTTCCTGTACCTCTTACTCTCAATCTTTTAATAAATAAATGAAAAACATCACTTCTTACCCCTCCTCATTTTAAAAAAACTGATTCATTTAACTCTAGAACACAACTTTTTCCATTTTAACTCTAAATATTACAAACAAAACACAGGTTTAAGTATGGGCTCGCCACTCTCACCTACACTTGCCAATATTTTTATGGAACTTTTCGAACTATATTACATATTCCCTCTTCCCACCGTCAATAACATCATCTGGTATAGGTATGTCGATGACATTTTCACTGCAATCCCACGAAATAGCAACCCCCAAAACATCTTAAATAGTATTAACAACCTCATACCCAACATAAAATTTACACTAGAATCTTCTTCTAACAACACCCTTCCTTTTCTAGACACTCTTATCTCATGGCACAAAAACAAATCTACAGTACACAATATACAGGGGACCCACACCCCAAAATTTTGACAGTGAAATTTTTTTAAAAAAAAACAAAAAACAAACATATATATATATATATATATATATATATATATATATATATATATATATATATATATATATATATATATATATATATATATGAGAGAAGAATATATATATATATATATATATATATATATATATATATATATATATATATATATATATATATATATATATATATATATATATATATATATATAAAATAATATTGAAGCTCTTATTCAGAAAAAAATCGAAAGCATAGACAAACAACTGGACACTCAAAATAAGAAAAATAGAGAAAAACTTGTACCAATATAATTGAAACTATACGTTTATGTAGCCAGCAAGGTCTTGCATTAAGGGGCTCAAGTGACTCTGGACATATTGAATTATCAACTCCAGCTGAAAATGACGGAAATTTTAGAAGCCTTCTTAGGTTACGAGCAAATGGAGGTGACCAGGTTTTTGAAGAACCACTTACTTCTATCGTCCAAAAATTCAATGTATACGAGTTCGATTATACAGAATGGAATCATACAGTCATTTAGTCAGCTTATACAAAGGAAAATAGTGGAAGTTTATAAAAAAAAATTTCAGTATTAGCTAATGAAACAACGGACATTTCCCAAACAGAACATTTTTCACTTTGTGTAAGGTACGCGATTGGTGGTGATAGAGGTGATACTGTTCCGGTTTATGATGTCTCAGGGAAAGCATTGACAAATGTAATTTTTGAGAGACTCGGCTATCTTGGTTTAAAACTCGAAAATTTAAGAGGCCAAGGATATGATAGGAGCCTTTTCCCATGAGGCGAATTTTCGAGTGAGGCAATCTTGTTATTCGAATGAGTATTCTTAAAGCTCTATACACACATTGTGTAGCACATTGTTTAAATCTATGTCTCGCAGACTCTTCTAAAATTCAGGCAATTCGAAACGTCTTAGGATTCATCTCTGAAATATGCACTTTTTTCGATCGAGTCCGAAGTGCACAAAACTTCTGGAAGATAAAATAAAAGAGTTTTCTAGTAACCAAAATAACAAGAGATGATGTGAACGGCATGAAGCGGTTTTCATTTTTAAAGAGTCTCTTGAGCCATCATCACTTGTGTCATTGGAAGAAATAAAAGGATGGCCTGGTGAATTATCACAGAAAGCTACTTCGTTGTTAAATTCAATCAGTAATTTGAATTTTATAATAACATTATTCGTTTTAAGTAAATTTCTTGGAATAACCTACACCTTGTCAAAACAGTTACAGTGTCCATTTGGACATTGTCAGTACAATATACTTAGTGAAAGACATTATTCAACTTCTCGAAAAAGATAGACAAAATGCAGACACAGAGTTTAAAACCATATTCACGCAAGCTAAAAATGTATGCGACAGCTTAGGTATTGAAAAACAATTCCAAGAACTACGAAGTTCCAGAAACATCGTTGTAATGTGTCTACATCAGATCCCGAATCATATTACCGCACCTCAGTTTTTATTCCGTTTATTGATGATCTGATTTTTTCATTGACTGATCCATTTCTCTCGCATGAAACCACTATCATTTCAATTCAGTATATTTTACAAGAAAGTGCAATGTACCTTATAAGCATATTGAAAAAAGCATCCTCTTTTATAAAGACGACCCAGACCCTCACGAGGATACACTAAAGGAGAGTGGTGTCTCTGGCAGCGTGTAAATGGCTGCTAGAAAATGAAAACCAAAACTGCGATCGGTGCTTTGGCAAAGTGTGACAAGGAGGTTTCCCAACATTGCTACTCTCCTGAATATCTTTGCAGTATGCCTGTATCCACAGCAACAGTAGAAAGAACCTTTCCGACATTAAGGCGTTGAAAACGTATTTACGGAATAATGTTGGAGAGGATCGCATTACAGGTCTGCTTTACTGTCAAATCATCGAGATCTCAGCACAGAAGTCAGCAATGAAAATATTTTGAATCACCTCAGTCAAAAAGCAAGGAAACTGTAATTGACCTTATAAAACGATGGTAAGTTCTTATAGATATATATATATATATATATATATATATATATATATAGTATATATATATATATATATATATATATATATATATATATATATATATATATATATATAATATTATTATATTATTTCTATTATATATATATATATATATATATATATATATATATATATATATATAGAAAGAAGATATATATATATATATATATATATATATATATATATATATATATATATATATATATATATATATATATATAATTAAATTACCTATCAAACTTCAGTAAGTGACCCTTCCTGTCAGTGGGACCCATCGAGAAAGGTCCTTGGGAAACAAGGGCCTAACGGCTAAATCCGCTGGCTGGCCAGGCCTATCGCGGACGCCGCGATTAATTCCCATTTGTAGCAAAGCACACCACAAAACTCATTAACGTCTGAGTGGGATGAAGCTAGAGTTAATAGAGAACAGCTCACATTCTCTCGCTCCAAACCCAGTCTCGAACCTGGGCCCTCTTGCGTTTGGCGAGTGCTGTACCACTGAGCTAGCAGCGGCGCACGAAAACGCGGCAAAGCAGCCACGATAAATGCGAAACGGTTAAACACCCAAATTGATTGAACGAAGTACAATG
>JABUQX010069841.1:10000-11143 GCA_015478945.1 Trachelipus rathkii | reverse complement strand
AGCGACAGTATGCATTTATTCTTAGTTTGATATGTTTAAGATATGCTTGAAAAAAAAAAAAGTGTGATTAGGTTACGTTTTGGATGTAATTTTAGTTACTTTACTGTTGTTAAGTGAGGAACTTTGTTAATGTTGAATGTTTATTCGTGTTTAAGGTGTGGTGTCAGGTTTGTCTGTTACATTATTTTCTTAGTTCAGATGATGCTAAGTAATCTTTATAATGTGAAAATTTGTTACGTTAGAGTATATTCAATGATCAGTGATAATTACACATGGTTGTGGTAAATTTTTGTTAAATGTTATTATGTTAATGGTAAAATATTTCATGATATGTTATAAAAGGTGTGAATTAGTGTTACGTCTTTGTATGCTATGTTAGTTTCTTCACTGGTTGATAAGTGTGGAACTTTGTCTAACGTTTACAGTTTATTCAGTGCTTAAGGTGTGTTTAGGTTTGTCTTTGACATTATTTTCTTAGTTTCAGATGATGCTAAGTAATCGCTTGATTTAAATGTGAAATTTGTTACGGTAGGATATATTTCGCTGATCAGTGTATAAAAATGTTTTTATGTTAGTTTTATCCAAAATGATACTCGAAATGTGACTTGAATCAATAGATCAATAGATCACAACTGGACTGGAGGGTGGTTGGATGGTGGTTGGATGGTGGTTGGATTTAGTGATTTACTGCTTTAGGGTATGTAAAAACATGACAATTTTAGTAAATAGATCACTAAATCAATAGATCAATAGATCACAGCAGGGTATGAGGGTATGGAGGGTGGTTTAGTGGTTGATTTAGTGATTACTGCTTAGGGTATGTAAAAACGTAAATTTGTAAGTCATAAACATAAAAAGAATAAGAAATTTTATTTATTTATTTATTTATTTATTTTTTATTTTTTTCTTGATGGTTCTGAAACCATTATTTTCGAAATCTACAGACCCAATAACCTATATAAAGACACCAACATTGTTGTTATACGACTGTTTATTAACTAGGCACCGCACCGGCTCCAGCACCGGTGCCACTACCAACTCTGAATCCTTCCTCAGACTCCTCCTCATTCTTCATTCTTCTTCCTTCCTCATTCTTCTTCCTTCCTCCTTTCTTCTTCTTCCTTTCTTCTTCTTCTTCCTCTG
>JABUQX010069841.1:0-5000 GCA_015478945.1 Trachelipus rathkii | reverse complement strand
AGAGAGAGAGTCTTGTTGAATTGCAGATTCTCGAGTAGTCTGGCACCGTGCCATAGCCCTTCCTAAGTCGAATTTGACGTAAGTATAAAGTCGCGCGAGTTTCATGCGGAAGAGCGTCAGCAGTGAAGTTGTCGTACACCTAAATATGTAGACATCAGTTGGTGAACTGTAGACATATCTCAAGGTCGAAGAGCTTCTCGAGAGAGTGCCTTCGTCTTCTGAGATCCATACGCGTAAGGTAAGTGGTTTGCTTATCAGTGAGTAGCTGAACTCACGACCCTCCAGATAAGAAGCGAAATACGTGACGCAATTACATCGCAAGGTTAACCCCTCCCGAAACACGTAGCGTAGTCTCAGGAGAGGTAGCAACTTGCTGAGAGAAAAAAGGCCGAAAGTGAACCACACTGTGTTCGGTGTCGCTGGAGAACACCCCGACCAGACAAAGCAAAATTGGAGGTCAATCTACACCTGAACATCTGTGTCGAGCGAGTCCTGAGCTGGAACTAAGAGCTTTGTTGTTTAGGCAGAAATCCCGCAATGCTTCTTTGGAAAGCTTCCAAAACAGCAGTAGCTCGATCAACCAGCCACTTTCGTAGATACTGCCCCTCTTGCTTGGCGATGAGAAGCGTGAGGGTCGCAAGAATATTAGCTGCCCAGATTTGAGAAACGCATGATATAGAAGATTAAGCATGCTAAGTACTGACGAAGCTTGCTTTCTGGAGTACCGGTACAACAGCCTAGGGAAGGGTGCGAAATGGCGACCAACGCGTCTCTGCAATAGGACAAATGCCATCCGCTGAAACAGTCTGTCCTAAAAAAGTAAGAGAAAAGACACCAAAAACACACTTTGCCGGGTGAGACGATCCCACATTCGTGCAACCTGGCAAAACAGCACGTAGATTTGTTCTATCCTCAGCAGGAGAGAAAGAGAATCCTATGAGGAGGTCATTAGAGATAAGCAAAAGCGAAAGGGAGACCTCTAAGAACGTCATCGATGAACCTCTGGAACGTCTGGGCTGCACCCCTCAAACCGAAAGGCATTCGTGTGTACTCAAAGAGGCCCAAAAGGGTTGATGATGCCGCGCCTTCGATAATGTCCTCATAGGGCAGAGACGATTTTGCGTGTTAAGCCCTGACAAGATCCAATTACTTAGAAAATGAATTACCAGACAGATTTAGAGGGGAGAAGCACTAGGATGTGCGGCGACCGGTAGTGGCTCTGCAGTATCTCAACGCGTTCAGGAGCCCTTAAAAATTCTCCCCACAGCCTCCAATTCAGAAGCATCCTTTATGCACCATGTGGGGGGAAAGACCATAACTCCTTGAAAGCGGAACGATTACCAAGTTCGAGCATTGTACCTCGAACTCCGCTTGGCTTGCCTTGATCTTGTAAAGAGCAGACGCCGAGCACATGCTGAAAGTGGGAGAGCCAGTAGTCTCTATATATGGCGCACCAGAATGTTTGAACAGCGAAGAAGAAGAACCTGGGGTTCAACAGCTCCGCGAAAATCCTTCGCCAGGATTGAGAAGGGGAAGGATACCAGAAGAAGGAAGCAACACAGAGATGCCTTTAAATGCAGAAAGAATCGTACGGTACCTGCAGAAGACACGTATAACCGTCAACCCGTCAACCAATTTCCTGTTTCTTAGATCGACCATCAGTGGTCAAATAGAGACAAAGAAATCAGCCTCCCAAAATGCGGGTGGGTAACGTCGAGCAACATCGAATACCCAGGAATTTGGACGGCCGACACTGATGAGCCTAAGGTATCACAAACGCCCCTCACCATAGACAGGGTAATACTACCATTGCAAGCGTAAAGAGCCCCTGTCAGGAAGAGGAACAGCGACTTCTGGACCAGTTCTGGGACAGCAACTCGAGGGTAGCCAAAGAATACGACGCTCCTTGTGTCTATCAGGAAGAAACAGTGTTGTTGGACCTGTCGAAAAGGCAGACATCCTGAGACGAAGAAGCCGGAGAGGAAGAACAAACGCTGAGGGTGGCCAGCTGATTCCACCGCCTTTATGATTGCTGCGAAGAGGTTTCCCGACAAAGTCAGGTTGGGAGCACTTAGTGCCCCCTTCAGGCAACCGGATGTGGTAAAAACAATGATCCGTTAGATTTGCGTAGGCGCTGGCAGTGCGGGAACGTCATGGAGATGGGCGTGACGGAGGTAAATCCTTTGGGGACCGTAGCATAGTGGAGAGTCCTTTAGCACTGCCTGGACATCAGCCTATGCCCTGCTTCCAGGGATTAAGACGCGCCTCAACTCTAGAAAACGAGACGAGGAACATGGATCATTACGAGGCGTGTAAAGAGCAGGATACGAGGCATGCGGATGGTACGCCGGGTTACATAAAAGCAGCGAGAGGGACTGAAGAGACTGCAGAGTTGGGAGGAGAATCTGCAACCATGACGAGAGCAGTAGAAGAAAGTAAGAGAAAAGAAATTCGAAGAGAGCGAATATAAGAAACCATTAGGAAGAGGCAAGACAGGATAGCAAAAGGCAAAACCACAGCACCGAATATAAGAAAAATAAATAAGTAAATAAGGTAAATAATGCAAAAGATTGACAGCTCTTCTCCCCTATTAACTATTTCTGGTTCCAATGTACTTTTCTGTTTTTTTTTTTTAATCAAAACAACTATTCTGTCGGTGTGTACTTTCGGTTTTTTTCGACTCGAGAAATTATTCTGCTCCGGTGCTACTTTTCTGTTCTCGATATTTGACACATAATATAAAAGTGAAAATTATAAAAAATTATATCATAAAAAATTTATCACAAATAATATAAAATATATAAAGGATTAAAAAGAAGTTATAATAATAATAAATAATAATAAAATAATGATAATAATAATAATAATCAATAATAATGGAATAATAATATAGATAACTAATAAGTAATAATAATAATAATAGATAATAATCAATAATAATAAAAATTGAGGCTCCCGTGTGACAGATTATAATCGTTGCACATGACACCGACGTTTCCTTTGTTTGGCCTATGAATGGGGTCCAACGCGTGCTTTGAAGCTGCGCACAAAACTTTGGTAGGCCCGTAGCTGTGGATTAATATGCTGGCTGGGTGTTGAAGCCTAGCTTCCACTTGGTAGCTTCGATTGTCACTCCAGATGGTCAGTCTACTTTTTTAAGCTGATGCTTGTTTGATAGTTAGCTGGACCAAACCAAAAGGATTGAGACAAAAACTTGATGCAGTTGAATTTGTGTTGAGAAAAATTACGGATCCCCAGTAACCTGGGTTATAAAACATAAAAAAAAAAAAGAATAATAAAATATCTAAGAAAAAAAATAATATAAACCAACTAAATTTAACATAAAATATAATTTCATATTAATTAGTTAAATAAATAAGAAATAATATAAAAGGCCAATAACATATTTTGGGTCCTATAGATGTGCCTTCCCTATCTCTGCTCCTACATAAAAAACTTCTTACTAAATGATATTTACTTGGCCCAAAAACACGTCCCATAGTTGCCCCATGAAGGGCTTGTTTTAAAAAAATAATAGGCCCTGCAGAGATGGCTAATCTAAGGTCTTTGCTACCATGAGTATTTAAGAGCTTACGCTAAGCATATTAAATAAGTCAAATCCTAACTATGTAAAGACTCGTATAAACTTCATACCTACTTTATTTATCTAATCATTATCGTCGCCACCTTCACACGTTGTCTTGACCAACACTATTACGATAATTGTCGTGCTTCATTCTCATAGTTTCGTACCTACTACATCATATCCTCTCTAGTCTTCCTTCCTCTCTCATGTACTCTCATCTTTCAATCACATCAATACAATTAGCTCTTACACATATAAACTCCATTGGCAATAACCTACTGATTCCACATTTCACATGCACGCATCTTCTTATCATTATGTCTTCTAATGCAATCTCTCTACACTTTTTACAAACCACTCGCCAAACATTACTCTCCACTAACATAATCTACTTATCATCTGCTATATTATTATCTAAAGCTCTGTCGCTTTGACCCGTGCTCCACGCACACACACCTCCGCCCATTACTCCTATCCACTTCGTAATAACGTATCGACATGAATATCTGACCATGCTCTCCTTGACTAATATTGAGCCGGATTGCCATCTAGTTTATGTGACGAAATTACGCTCGTGTTAAAAAAACATACCGCTCTGCCACTTGCACGCCCATTCTCTTCGTAATACTTGAATCCTGTATCTCCATATACCAACTTCCTCCCTTGCAACCAGTATCTACTACCCTAATTGACTTTATTCCCCTATACCCTAATTACTTATATATAATTACCCTATATATTTTATAATATAAGCACTTAATATATACATAATATACTATATATTAGTAATAATAAGAAAACTATACTAAAATATTTATTATATTATATATCAACTTGTAATATATAATATATATATATTATATATTTTATATACTATTATATATGTATAATATATAATAGATTATATATAACATATCGTTCATATAAAGATCATACATAGTGATACTATAAAAATATATATATATATAAATACTAATTTATATATAATATATAATATTATATATTATAATACTCACTATATATCAGGAACTTCGCTAAGAAGGATTTACACCGATTATATTATTCGAGACTAGCGACTTTGTAATCGAATTTTTTTTTCGGATTTATTCTCAAGCAATATATCACTAATATATGCCGAATAACAGTTTTTATCTTTTTAAAACAAAAGGAAATACCCAAGATTAATATTCGCCAAATTCAAAAGAGTCAGGTCTCTCGCCTCACGGGACGACGGGGACTTTCCGTCCCCACCTCTCCCACCGTCTCAGGTTCAGCACCGCCCTTAATAAATAAATTAAAAAAAAAATTAAAATGAAATCCCAAATTAAAATTAACTATGATATAAAAAGCAACATGTGCAACTTTTCTCTTCAGCTTCCTATTGAGTTTAATTAACACGTCATCAGTGCATGGG
>JABUQX010069840.1:42500-45540 GCA_015478945.1 Trachelipus rathkii | reverse complement strand
CATATTGACTATTAGTATGTGACACAATATATCACTAACACACACATTATACCTTTGCATATATCAAATATACAACTTAACATAATATTGCTATATCCTTATTCATATAATATATTGACTCACTACTATAAGATTTGTCAGTATTATCTATATAAACCTCAGTTCACATTCAATACCGAATTTTATAACTAGCTAGGAGCGCCTACTTACATACTTATAGCGTATTGTCTTGTTCACTATATATATAGATTATAATCCCATAATACTACACGGCATCTTTACCTACTTTAATACTTCCTACTATTATGCATCATATCAAAGCTTCATTGCATAGCCCTACCTTATAATTTTACATATGCTTCGGAAGTATTATCATATAATCTGGAATCTTGAGTAGGATATTCCCACTCTCCTGTAAACCACCGTCAAACCCACGATCGACTTTAACCTCATATACCTATTCTCAGGTATCATACTACTCCTAAGTAATGTACAACTGCTTCTTCACCTGGCGCAACCATCACACCAATCAAAATCGAATAACATTTCAATTTCTGGAATAGGGATAAATGGCACCATCATCGTGAAGGTCACAGATGAGACTAAACCGAGACTCTAAGTTAGATAGATGTAATTCTTATGATGAGAAACTATGTTACTTGTGGTTAAAGAAAGTATTACTATTTGATCTGCTTGTGTTTGATCTGCTTGCTGTGACTAAAACAAAGATGAAAGACGTGTTGAACGAACGTAGTGGTCCCGTTCGTGTCTACTTTGTTCTATCGATAAATTGAAGTGAAGAGAGAATTGCGAGTCGATTTGTGCACAGATTGCCCATAGTTATAATTTTAGTCTTGTCTCTAGTGTATGCATATTCAGACCGCCATACTCTAATTTATAATTTAAGTTTGAAGGTCAAGATATGTGTGGTTATAGCCACAAGAGACCCCAAGCCAGGGTGATTGTATGTAAGGAGGGTGGAACTTTCTGGGAAATCCAACCATCGGATCCCTTTTTTGATCACCTATCAATACCATTTTCATGGCCGGTCCCTGACCGTAAGCAGACTCCAGATTTGAATTGGTCTGAGCTGCGGAGCTCGTACACTTGAAACCGGCATTGGGAATAGCTCGAATCGCAAGATAAGCGATCATTGGTCAGATTTATGATCAAAGGTTCTTGAGGCGCAACTGGAAAGAAAAATATGCAGAAAGGGTGAACACCTCTATCACTGCGAATCTGTGAGGGAGAGTACGGTGGTGTATATCACCTCAGTAATACATTGTGGTATCCAAATAATCACAAGCAACACATCTATACCATTGGATTTCAAGATTTAAAATTTATACCATTAATGAAATTATATCATAATGTATAATAATAATAGTAAACGATGGTTATGTATATATATATTGAGAGATTAGGTTACGTATAAAGTGAATTAAGCATATAATATTGAATTTATGTTTTGGTGAAGAAGATTGATTTTTAGAAGTACAGTAATGGAGTAAAATTAATATGAGGGTTTTATGATGAGGATAATAGGTAAAATATCTAGAATTCATATTATTTCTCATTTATATATTCTAAAATTTTAAGTTATATGACTCATGGATGGAGAGGAAAAGAAGATTAAGAAGTAAAAGTGGGTATTAGAATTAAGAGTGTATGAATGGTATAGTAAGTGTATAAAAGGTTTAGTGAGGAAATAGATGTGGTAAGAGCTCACTAATATTGCCAAATATCATTATTTGAATTAGTGAGATAGAAGAAAATTTATAACAAAAATCTGAATATTAATGTCAAAGGTTATTAATTTAGATGATGCAAGTAGATAGTGTGTGGGATGTTGGACTAAGTAGGAAGTAAGAATGATTCACATAATACAGTTAATGTTGGTTTAATTAAGAAGTGATGCCAAGTCAGGTTACGACTATAAATAATGAAGGTCAGTAGTGATTGAATGTGCTATAAAAGCCGGTGATAATGAGTATATCTCATAATAAGAATAGGTGGAATAATATATAACATATAGAGGTAAATAAAAAATCACATAGTATACTAAAAGTTGTAATATATAGAGTAGTCAGAGAGAGAAAAGTAAAGGTAAACTGAACAGTTTGGATTAGGATAGATGAAACATTGGAAACTTACATACTACACGCGTAACGGAAGGTAGAGAGTTTATATACATGCAAACTACTACAACACATACCGCATAAGCCCAGGAATTAATTAGGAAAAACTTTCTATTTGCAGCATATTACACTTAGATAGTATAGGTACGTTGGATAATGCGAAAGTAATATGCCATTAAGATTTTGGTATAGGTATTCACATTTTATCCTGAGCATTACTTATTGGCTGTCCAGAGTACGTTAAGGTACACCATAATTGCACGAAATCCACTACATCGTAAGGTACAATAATCACTATTATATGTCTAAATTGAAATGCGGATTAATCATAAGAATCTCAATGAATCTCCCATCCTTAATTATACGAGATTATTAGTATACTATATATTTTATATAATATATATAGATATATAAGTATATAAATTATATATATATATTATTATATATATATATATATAAATATATATTATATATATATGTATTTATTTTTATTAATATATATATTATATTATAATATATATATATCAATAATATATATAACATTATTTATATATACTTACACAATATATAAATATACTATATATTATATATATATATATAAGGTATATATAAAAATATATATAATATGTAGTTTATATTTTAATATATATATATATAATATATATCTATATATATATTATTATATATATATATATATAAAATTATTGCGACAATATTACATGTTTTTTATAATTTATATCAATATAAATGCATATTTCATGATATATGTCTGTGTGAATGAAAAAATTAAGTCTTCACAAATAGCTATAATAATGATAATGATATTAATAAAAATATAAATAATTGCAACAATTATAATAATAACAATATAAATTGCAACAATAACGATATAACTGCTACTA
>JABUQX010069840.1:35000-37500 GCA_015478945.1 Trachelipus rathkii | reverse complement strand
TTGTATTGTGTACAAGAGCTTGTGTGTGTGTTGTTTGTGCGACTGGCTGATTAATGACTGGTCGAAGTGTATGTAGGGGTGAGCGCAGGCGGGGTTTTCCTTTGACCTTTGCACGTGCGTGGCCTTAGTACTAATCATGAATCAGTGGAATAACACCCCTCTAACTCTCAACCTAACATTTTATTACTGCCTGAGACCCAGCTGGCCAGGGATTCATTTTCAAATAAACTTAATATCTCTAACTATAACTTTTTCTATAATTTCCGACTAAATGGTGGAGTCTGTGCCTATATAAACATAAACACTCCTGTAACACGTCTCGAGAATCTTGAATCTCCTAACTTCGATGTTCTGTGGCTAAAAATCTTCTCCACTACTAACTATCATTATCTTATGTTTTTCTGCTACGTCATCTAATGGAACATATTTTCCACGTTTCTTTTTGACTATCCTTACTACTTCTCATGGGACTGTTACTTCTTCCCATCCAAATGCTGGGTCCTCTATTTAGGGGATTTTAACGTACACCACACTGAATGGTTGGGCTCTTCTCACACTGATGCAGGTGGGGAGGAGGCCAAAACATTCAGAATATTAATCGATCAGGAAACAATCAATTAAGGACCTACACATATTCAAGATCTTCCTAACCAATTCTTGAATACGCTTGACTTATGTTTCACCACTACTCCTTCTCGTTATAAATACACCATTTCTCCTCCTATTGGCAACTCTGATCACAATCTTGTAGCTCTTAATTATAATACTTTTTCTCCAGCAGCTCCACCATGCCCTAAACGTAATTTCTGGCACTTTTAATTGGGCTAATTGGGGTGGGAATTGATTTTTTTTTGGCTAACTATTCTTGGAATAAATCCTGCTTTGACTCGGGGGATGCTTCTGTCACCGCTGAAAAGGTGGGGGTCGTAATCACCTGATGGGATGAGCAGTTCATTCCATCTTCAATTAAATCTTTTTTCTCTCCCTAAAATCCATCGTTAGATGGAGCCTGTTCTCTCGAGCCAGTCAGGAGCGAGACATTGCGCATCGGGCATGGAAAAACTCTCATTCTCCTATCACTCTTGCTAATTTTCATTGTGCTCGGAATCATTGTAGGTATACTATTCGTCAGGCTAAGCGTACTTTCACTAAAAGAAGTGGGGCAACCTGCTTGGTTTTCCTTCTGATAAAAAATTTCTGGTCTCTTGCCAAAAACATCTCTAACCACTTTTGTAAGTATGCCTTTTCCTCCCTTATTCGCTCTGACGGTTCTGTTGCAAACTCTCCTTCTGAAAAGGCCAATCTCATTCGGCCTCCTTTTTTTTTTTTCCAAAAAAATCAAAATTCAACCCTGGACGATTTTGGCATCCCTCCTCCTACTCCTTTCTCCTCTCAGGTTTCCATGTTTTTTAAACCTGTAATTACACATTGATCGTGTGCCTGAGTTCCCTGAGTTCATGAACCGTCAAGAAAGGCTGTGGCCCGGTGACATTCCTCCCCATGTTTTGAGGAAGTGTGCTTCCGAGTTGATGCCTGTCCTCGCTCAACTCTACTCTCTATGTCTTAATACTATTACTTTTACTCAGTGCTGGAAGCGCCCATATGTCCAACCGATCCCGAAAAAAGGTAGCCAGCTCGATCCTTCAACTATCAGCCCTATAGCTCTCAACTTGTATTCTATCTAATCTTTGAATCCACACTTAACTCTTATTTTATTACATCACTCAGGAATTCTCATTTCCTTCATACAGTTCATCAGTATGGCTTTCGTCTTTTTACGGCAACTGTTGACATTCTTTTTAATTGATTTATGGCCTTCTGCTCTTAGGGACCATGGGGAGTCTTGCGTGGTGGCGCTTGAAATATACAAGGCCTTTGACCGTGTTTGGCAAGCGTCACTGCTCTCTAAGCTCCCTTCCTTTGGGTTTCCTCTTTTTCTTTGCTTACTCCTGTCTAGTTTTCTCTCCGATCGCTCCATATCAGCACTCGTTGATGGAGCGTCCTCTTCCTCCTTTCCTGTTAACTGTGGTGTTCCGCAAGGTTCTGTTCTATCTCCAACTTTAATCCTACTTTTCATCAACGATCTCCTCAGCTGTACTTCCAACTCTATTCACTCTTATGCCAATGACTCAACTCTTCATTCTTCAACTCATTTCAAATCTGCTCCCTCTTTTGCTTCTAGAGTTGCCTCTCGTCTTCAGCTTTCCGATTGGATGGGATCTCCCGGTGGGGTCACCTCAACCTTGTAAAATTCAACTCTTTAAAAACTCAACTTCTCTACATCTCCCTCTCAAAAACACCTCCGACCTTTCCTATTTCTTTCGACGGCTCTAACGTCTCTCCTGTGAATAACATGAACATTCTTGGGTCCCTTAACATAAACAATCAAATTATCTTGGGAAACCCCATATTTCAAATGGTAGCTAAGGTGGCCTCAAAGAAGCTGGGAGTTCTGTTCAGGTTGCGGGAATTTTTTTCCTCTGCACAGCTACTCCAGCTG
>JABUQX010069840.1:20000-22500 GCA_015478945.1 Trachelipus rathkii | reverse complement strand
TTAACGTCCCAAAACTATATATAACGTTACCACACACTGGAACGGCACTCTGGAATGATGATAAGGATGCAAGAGCCTAATGAATCTCTCTGCTAAATAAAATGTCTTAACATAAAATTAATGTTTTAACATCTCATGATAATTTTAATCTAACAATTGTGCCACTGTACTCCAACCATTTGAAGATATCACCATGATAATCAACAAAAACTTGTCAACCTCTCATAACCATTCTGAAAAGAGTATTAGTATCCTCAAACAATGACAGTCAAGAAATTAAAATTATAAGAGAGAGAATATTGAGAGAAATTAACAGAAGGTTTGCCTCCAGAGGGAGCAACTACCTGTATTCCATAGCTATGTTTTTGAACCCAAAACAAAACAAACAAAATTTTTCACTTCTCATTAGTTTACGGGAGGGTTAAAGTCAGTGTTTGCCAAATATATGAAGAAATTCAAATATATAAATGCGAAATAATTCAAGAAAAACAAAGAACAAAAAAACAAAAAGCCACAAAATCACAAAACCATAAAACCACAAAACCAAAAACCAAAAAACAAAAAAAAAAAAAAAAAAAAAAAACCACAAAACCATCCACAAGCAGAAATGTCACAGACGTCATGAATACAATTCTACCTTCATGTAATATTGATAAAGATCATGAGCTGTCTGAGCAGGCATAAAAAATCGTTTGCTAGTACGTCAAGAAAAAAGTTTTTCCCATGACGTAAACCCTCTTGCATGGTGATTTTTCACAGTTAGCAACGACTTACTTTGCTTGTTCGACATGAAGTGCATGTCGCAAGTAAACGTCTCTTCAGTGGTGGCATAATCTATGATGTAAAGCGTAGTACATTAAATGCTCAGAGAGAAGAGAGAGAGAGAAGAGAGAGAGAGAGAGAGAGAGAGAGAGAGAGAGAGAGAGAGAGAGAGAGAGAGCTGAAATGATATTATTTTATATCATAACCTTTCAATAACTTATTTCAACTATTGATCCTGCTAAGAACTGTATAAAAACCCTAATAAATTAATTAAGTACCTTTCTTCTTTCAAAGGACTCAGGCTGGGGAAAGAGGTTGTGGAGTGGGACCTCATCCCGCATCTTGGAAACATAAGAAATTGAATGTATTTTATTCATTCAATTTTTAATGGATGAACTCTTTAAAAAAGAAGCAAATATTACAATTATACTTACTATAAAAATCGACACATTATTGCAAATATGTAATTATCGCATTCGCGACTATTAAGAAAAATTATTCGCACACACATTCATAGTAAAAGTAAACTATTTCCATAATATTCGTATTCGAGAATATATATATATATATATATATATATATATATATATATATATATATATATATATATATATATATACCACATATATATATATATATATATATATATATATATATATATATATATATATATATATATATATATATATATATATATATATATATATATATATATATATATATATATATATATATATATATATATATATATATATATATAACTATAACTATATATATCTATATATATTATATATATATATATATATATATATATATATATATATATATATATATATGTATATATGTATATGGATATATATATATATATATATATAACTATATATATATATATATATAACATATAAAAATTTTCTGCTTATATATATATATATATATATATATATATATATATATATATATATTTATATTCATACTGTATATTATACTTAATATATCACTTATATATATATATACTGCTATATATATATATATATATATAACTATATATATATAACTCCATAATATATATATATATATAAATATATATTATATATATATATATATATATATATATATATATATATATATATATATATATATATATATATATATATTTATATATATATATATATATATATATATATATATATATATATATTTATATATATATATATATATATATATATATATATATATATATATATATATATATATATATATATATATATATATATATATATATATATATATATATATATAAATAAACAGGGAACTCTGCGAATGATAAGAGTGTCTTAAAGACAGTTATAGGGTATTTCATCAAGGAATATATATTAAACAAGAAAGTATAAAGTGTAAGAAATTTAAGCCAAGGAACTCTAACAAGAGTATCTCCAAAACAGAAGGGGAATACATCAAGGTTCCTGTTGATTCTAATATAGGAATAGATTGCATCAAGTTTATAATCACAGAAGGAAAATTATTCAGGGACCTTTAAATCGATATTCAATATTGAACTCTGAGAAGAGTTTTAATTTAAGTTTTATAGTTATAGTGTGAATTTGTTTGAGCGGGGTTTGGAGCTTGAGGTATTGGGAAGTGCCTCAGGTTGTGGGATCCCGGTAAACGTGCAGCCTAATCGAGTGTGGGAATAGAAAAAAGTGGAGTGGTGAATAAGAGGGTCAGGACTAAGGAGAGT
>JABUQX010069839.1:0-15000 GCA_015478945.1 Trachelipus rathkii | reverse complement strand
ATTATAAAATGAGGAATGAACTAATTAGAGAGATGTGTGGTGTGAAGAAAAGGGGTAAATGAAAGAATAAATGAAAGTATGTTGAGATGGTTTGGTCATGTGGAAAGGATGAAATAAAGTCGGTTGGTTAAGCAGGATGTATAGTGGAGGAGTGTGCTTTGGAACCGACCGGCTGGGAGACCGATGTAGAGAAAGTGGATTGAGTCGGTGAACGAATGTCTGAAGGAGAGAAATGTGAGTTTGGCAGAGGCGAGAATAAAGGTGCATGATAGGAGAGAATGGCGGGATTTTGTATGGGGGCATGGTTGTGGCCCACCTGGGCGAAGGGAATGAACCCTTACATTGACGATTTACCATAGTGAGGGTCCGTCGCGTCCCTGATGCTCTAGGGTTGATTATCTATCTATTATTATTATTATTAATTAATGGAACAGAGGGGGCGGTAAGGCTGGGCTTTCTTTTCGACGTTTGTCATGTTCTCCTACTGCTTTTCTTTTCCGATGCTTGTACAGCACCTTACCCCCAATCTTGGGGCAAAGAGGAAGGTGAAGAAAGAAAAAAGAAATATATATAGATATAATAAAATGTTTATAAATATATATATATATATATATATATATATATATATATAAGTATATATATATATTATATATATATATATATATATATATATATATATATATATATATATATGTGGCGGAGAGGAAGTACGCTGGGCTCAACAAGTGTACCCGACTGTGAGGTACCTCTCTCCGCTCTTTCTTGAAGATAAAAAGTCGATGAATAGAAGAGTACGAAAGTCAATTTGTAAGAGATTTCACAGATGTTAGGTTTGTGATGTTCGAAGATAATGGTTGGGGTATCTAGTCAGCACAGCAACCACCTGACATCATCAGAGGTAATACGGAGCAGGTTAGGCTATCTCCGTAACGGAGGAAATTTGTCATTAAGGACTCCGTCGGCCTGCTGACTTGTATGACTATCTGAGAGAGGATTGTGATCATTAATTAACAAATTTTCTATATAAATCTTGCCCTGATGTTCAGCTTGAAGATCAGTTGTAAGTATATTATTCACTATAATTAACCAAGTTGTTACTGCACAGGTTTTGACTGAATATTAAACCAAGGTGTCACTGCACAGGTTTCGACTGAATATTAAAGTTGAAGATTAAATCTAATTATATTTTCATAGATCATAGAATAGAATGATATAAATAAACAAAAGTAAACAATCAAGGATTTGACACACCAGAAAAAGTTCTATCTTTAATTAGGTTTGTAAGAATTATAAATATTATATTGGTGGAAGAAGGAAGGTTTTACCAACTCAATTAATCCACTGTATAAAGGATTTTAAGATTTTAAATAAGTATAAGTACCAATGAATAAGTATGGACTGCCAACACAAACAATCCAATAACTAATTCACAGAAACAAAGAATAAATAAGAAAGTGATATATACCACAAATATTGATTATTTATTCTTAAAATTTCAGATTCGAGAGTGGAAACGAAAGTAGTTTCCAAATATTGTTCATGTATGAAGTTAAGGTAAGTATTAGGAAATCGGAGGCTAGATTAACAATATAATGACTTAGCTTTGAATTTATGACTAATAGTTTTCCTTTCAGATATCAATATCCAAGATGTGAATCCCAGATATGAAAGTCCTAGATATGAAAATCTGATACAAAAGCCCCAGATATGAAAATCTGATACCAAAGCCACAGATATGAATCCTATATATGAATCCCACATATGAAGCCTGTTAAAGGTAAGTAACAGTGTGTTTTTAAAAAGGGCTTTTACCTACTCTTTATTATATATTATTTTCAATCAATTTTTTTACACTTTTAAAAGTACATAATCATTTGTTTAAAAAACTCACCCTATTTTCTAAAAGGGCTTATTTTATTCCTTTACCCAAGGTTTTCTTGAGTGTTCTTTATGCTTTAGTACTGTAAGAGTTTAATGTAAATTTACTATCATTATTTACCAATCCATAGTTATAACATATTAATTTATATAAATTAAATCATAAAAGTTAACATTAATTATCATCAATTGTAGAACTGACCTTAGATGAAGCTGCAATCCTCATATAAGGTCTTCCAGAAAAGCTTTTTGTATAATTACAACAGAAAGTGAGTCACAATAATATCTATTCTAATACTTTCTGTGACTTAAAATTCATCAAACATGTATTACAATATATAACAAGAACTAAAACAGAAAAGAAATAGCATTATAATATATATAAATTCCACAAGATTTTTCCAATAATAAATCCATAATACTTAAAACTAAACACCACATGGTGAGATTATAAACCACATGGTGTATTATCCATTACTGAGAATGGTTTCTGCTATGTTTAATCTTCCCAGTATACATATATAAAACACGAACAATATCTCCCTTATATCCTCCCCCACTAAATCTAAACCCCCCACCTCCATTTTCCACGTCGTTCAAGAAAGACGGGAGTGTCGAGGCAAAGAGTGTAGTACAGACCCGTAGAGAAGGATACTCAGGACTCTCATAACACTATATATAATATAAAATCCAATGCATACCAAAGAAATATATTTACAATCATGATTTACAATATGGGGGCGGTGTTCAAAGAAGAAAGATTTGCAAAGGCCCTCTTTTCATCCTCAAATTCTTGAGCCCACAATTTTGAAATCATCTGTCGTTGATTTTCGTTCATATCTTTCCACCTGATCCGTTCCATTGCCCATCTCAAACTTGTACGCAGTACAAGTTTGATCTGGGGATCCAGCGCGGTTTCAGGATTACAGACAGATATATTAGCCGAGTTACCTGAAGCAGTTGAAGTGTAACTAGGTAAATTAGAGAAAGCAGGTGATGTATAATTAGGTAAAGTAGACGAGTTACATGGACCAGTTGAAGCGTAACTACATGAAGGTTGATACAAAGGATTACATTCAGATTGGGAATTATTAATATAAGATGAGTTACATGAAGCAGTTGAAGCGTAACTACAGGAAGGTTGAGACAAAGGATTATTAATATGTGAAAGATTAGGTTCCTGTATAGGATAATTCTGTGCATAAGAATTTGAATCAGTGAAGTAATTTGATGGGAATGATGATGAAAAATTTCTTTGCCGAATACCAGATTGAGGATATTCAGGGGTATAATCCACAGGAACATTATAATTAGGGACAATATTGGTAACAGGTAAAGAGGGTAAATAATTTTGGTCCATCCGTCCAGTTTCTCTAGTAGGAATGGCAACCATGGGACGTGATCGGCTCTTCTCATTTTTCTTTGTTGCTTTACCTGATAAAGGTGTGTAAGGTTCATACCTCACAGCGATTTTATTTATTTTAAAAAGATGCCCCATTTTCTCCATGAAATTAATTAAAAATAGGCGATTTGGGTGCAACCCGTCCAACAATAAGGGAGAATTCATTACCAGTATTTCCTTATTAAGATACTGATTATGAGGAAATAGTTGAGTATTTTGGTCATTTTTCTTGTTTTTGCCATGATATAAAAGTTCAAAATTTCAGTTCCGCGGATAAGATTTTTATCTGTCCATGTATATTGTGATTCCCTTAAGGACTCAAACAGTTTAAAACTGTGGATGGCGTGATTTCTCATATTTTCAGGAGACAGTTCAGGATCATCTAAAGTATATTTGCTATACTTCTTCCCCCAATCGCGAATGATACGCTTTTTATTAAAAGCGTGCATATCCTGAATAGGCGGAATAAAGAGGTAAACTTTAACCTGAGGATTGATCTTTTTGGTTACTTCTGTGATTTTTTCCATTATGTCAGGTATTTTTTCCAAAGATACATCCGTCACTGGCTCAAACACCGTGGCTACATCATGGTCAACGTTCTTTAACTCCTTCCTTTGCCAGGCGGTGGTCGTTAGAGCCCATATTATTATGTTTTTGACATCCGGAGTCATTAAAGTTTGAACTCGGGATATACAAGACGAGATTTTACGTCCAGCGGCATAGTCAGCCCGTACGGCTACTCCATGTTGATTTCGGAGATACTTCTTTTGGTTCCGAAATAAGGATACTTCAGAGGATCCAATGGCTAAAAGCAAAGGCATTTTTGAAAATGTTTTGAAGAATCAAATTCCAGGTAGTTATTCAATCAATTCTGAAAAGCATCAATATATATGTTAATACATAAGCCACCACAAGATTTCCAATCCTACATAAAATGCATGAACTAATATTCCCTACGCTAAGGTAATTATTACATGATAACTGTCACGAAGCGAAAAAATGAAGTAGAGTAAAACTAAATCATTTTAACCTTCTCTATTTCTCAATTGTACTATTTGATTGGTAAAATCAGAAGTAACATATTATTGAGAAATTGACTAGTTAAAAAAAAAAACAAATTAAATTTATAAAATTTTGCATTTAAAATAAATTAAAGTATTAAACTAAACTTTCCATAGTCAGAATTATCAGCTTGGAAAATTACCATAATTGTTCATCGAAACCACCGGCATACCTCATTAACAAAGACCTTTTTTGATTAGGATCATGGTATACTTTATTTCGAAAATACAAACAATCTAGGAAGTCTTTTTCCTGATTATTTGTATTTCCTCATATACTCCTCAATTACTTATCCATTGTGTCCTACGATTGCGAAGAGGGAAAATCTACTCATCCAGCCTGGATTGATCATTAGAACCTCCCATATCTCCTTCAGGAACCAGGAAAATCTGTAACATAAGTTTTAAAGCTCTCCCACTCCACAACCTGTCATGCATGACAAGCTCGTTGGAGCTGGAGAACGGGTATAGATATATATGTACAATTAAGTACATATATATATACAGTTCGCAATATATATATATATATCTTCTTTGAGGTACGCGGTTTTCGATGAATATCTCCACAATTACTAAAGGAATTAAAACCATACAGTATATATGTATGCTGTATATATATTCAACCATTGTTGGTTAAATAAAGTAGGGAAATCAATTTTACACAAGACTTTTCAGATCTGTAGTAGTTGAACAATATAATCTTTAGTCTGCCCTCATATAACCCAGACACACAAAGATCAATTATACAAGAATCGTTTATACTAGGAGGGTTTTTTTTTCAGGCACACTAGAAAGCATACATTCAAACAACTTCAATAGATGAAGATGTTATTAGAACAATAGTTCAGAAGGAAGTTTGCTTAAGAGATTATTAAAGATAGGAATAAGATTTTTTTGTAACTTATCGGGTTCAAGGTTTGCAAGATAAGTTATTTTGGCTAAGTATTTTATATTAATTTTTCAGTCAGTAAGTAAACAACAGAACTTTAAGTAAATTGAATTGCAGAAAATTTCTAAATAGATGAAGCAAAGCTAACTTTTATTCTCTGTGCTTATTTACTTCACCTCAGGTTAAAATCATATGTCAATTTATAACTCAGAGAAGAAGTTATAAAAGACTGGTTCGTCTCCGGTGGCGTATATACTCCATGGAGCGACATAACATTTATTCACTACATAAGAACTAGCAGATAATTATTAGTTGAATCCCGGCTAAACAATTTTTAAATAACGAGGTCACACCAGCAATTATTCCATATATTAAAGGGTTATTATTAGCATAATAAATGTGACATTAAACTTTAAAGACATACAGTAAAACAGTAATAATTTCTGTATTGTTTATGAGGGGAAGTTTTTATTGGTCGAAGTCTTTATATGAACCAATTGACCTCTGAAGCTTATATTTTACGGGATCTTTTGTAATCTTCATAAAGAACATCTGCTTACCTCTAAATGTCTCCGAAAAATCCAATAAATAAAGAGCCCACATTTATTAAGTGAGTCCCCTTCCTCCGCTGATTCTATTGGAAAGAACCAGGAGAATGAAATTCAAAGGCGTTTCGGGTTTCTTCCATATTATCATTTTACGGGAGATCGGACCTGTGAACTGAAGGTGAAGTTCATATTAGGCACAGAATAAGGCCAAATCAAAGTCATATTCATATAGCTCTTCCATAGTCCTAGCTAACCTCCCATCAACCAGACTCATATTTTGTAAATAGATGATGGCATATGGTCGGGATATAAAAGCAATTGTAAGCCCCGGAGGAAAGGTCTAAGGGATTTGACAGCCCAACGCAAAGCAGTAAGTTCTTTATCAATTACTCCATAATTTCTTTGAGCCCCATTAAAGGTCATAGAAATAAAAGCAATTGGCCTGCGTTCGCCGTCTTGGATTTGTGAAAGGCAAGCACCAGCCCCGAGGTCTGAAGCATCCACATGTAGCTCCATGGGAGAAACCTCCGGACTATAATCAGGAAATCCCAACAAGGTTGGATTTACTAAGGCCTCTTTTAAGTTGATCGAAGGCCTGCTGACACTCCGGCGTCCATTTAATGGATTTACCACCAGTCTGGCATGATAAAGGCTTACTGATTTGAGAACAATCTGGAATATGTATAAAAGTTTACCATTCCCAGAAACTGGCGTAATTGTTTTACCGTAGAGGGGACAGTAAATTCCGAAGCTCCACTAAGATTTTTCTGAAGGGGAAGTATACCTTTTTGTGATATATGGTGACCCAAGAATTCCACTTCAGTACGACAAAGCCGAGTTTTACTGGGTTTAAGTTTGTAGACATATTCCAGATTGTTCCCAAATCAGTAAGCCTTTATCATGCCAGACTGGTGGTAGGTCCATTAACTGGACGCCGGAGTGTCAGCAGGCCTTCGATCAACTTAAAGAGGCCCTAGTAAATCCCACCTTGTTAGGTTTCCCTGATTATAGTCCGGAGGTTTCCCCCATGGAGCTCCATGTGGATGCTTCAGACCTCGGGGCTGGGGCTTGCCTTTCACAAATTCAAGACGGCGAACGCAGGCCAATTGCTTTTATTTCTATGACCTTTAATGGGGCTCAAAGAAATTATGGAGTAATTGATAAAGAACTTACTGCTTTGCGTTGGGCTGTCAAATCCCTTAGACCTTTCCTCCGGGGCATAAAATTCATTATATATACCGACCATATGCCACTCATCTATTTACAAAATATGAGTCTGGTTGATGGAAGGTTAGCTAGGACTATGGAAGAGCTCTATGAATATGACTTTGATATCCGTTCAGGCCCTAAAAATATAGTTGCTGATGCTCTTTCCCGATCTCCCGTAAATGATAATATGGAAGAACCCGAAAAGCCTTTGGATTTCATTCCTCCTGGGTTCTTTCCAATAGAAATCAGCGGAGGAGGGGACTCATTATATAAATGTTTTTCTCTTTATTTATATGGATCTGTCGAGAGACATTTAGAGGTAAGAGATGTTCTTATTGAAGAATTACAAAAGCATCCCGTAAAATATAAGCTTCAAGGTCAATTGGTTCAAAAAAGACTTCGATTATTAAAACTTCCGGGTCAATTACCAATACCAGAAGTTATTACTGCTTTTACTGATGTCTTTAAAGTTAATGTTCACATATATTATGCCTATAATAAACCTTTAATATATGGAAATAATGCTGGTGGTGAACCCTGTTATTTAAAATGTTTAGCCGGGATTCACTATAATTATCTGCTAGTTACTTCTAGTAGTGAATAAATGTTATGTCGACTCCACTGGAGTATATACGCCACCGGAGACGAACCAGTCTTTTATAACTTCTTCTCTGAGTTATAAATTGACATATGATTTTAACCTGAGGTGAAGTAAATAAGCACAGAGAATAAAAGTTAGCTTTGCTTCATCTATTTAGAAATTTTCTGCAATTCAATTTACTTAAAGTTCTGTTGTTTACTTACTGACTGAAAAATTAATATAAAATACTTAGCCAAATAACTTATCTTGCAAACCTTGAACCCGATAAGTTACAAAAAAATCTTATTCCTATCTTTAGTAATCTCTTAAGCAAACTTCCTTCTGAACTATTGTTCTAATAACATCTTCATCTATTGAAGTTGTTTGAATGTATGCTTTCTAGTGTGCCTGAAAAAAAAACCCTCCTAGTATAAACGATTCTTGTATAATTGATCTTTTGTGTGTCTGGGTATATGAGGCAGACTAAAGATTATTATTGTTCCAACCTACAAAAGCTTGAAAAAGTGTGTAATTGATTTCCCTACTTTATTTAACCAACAATGGTTAAATATATATACAGCATACATATATACTGTATGGTTTTAATTCCTTTAGTAATTGTGGAGATATTCATCGAAAACCGCGTACCTCAAAGAAGATATATATATATATATTGCGAACTGTATATATATATGTACTTAATTGTACATATATATCTACCCGTTCTCCGGCTCCAACGAGCTTGTCATGCATGACAGGTTGTGGAGTGGGAGAGCTTTAAAACTTTATGCAGATTTTCCTGGTTCCTGAAGGAGATATGGGAGGTTCTAATGATCAATCCAGGCTGGATGAGTAGATTTTCCCTCTTCGCAATCGTAGGACAATGGATAAGTAATTGAGGAGTATATGAGGAAATACAAATAATCAGGAAAAAGACTTCCTAGATTGTTTGTATTTCCAAAATAAAGTATACCATGATCCTAATCAAAAAAGGTCTTTGTTAATGAGGTATGGGTGGTTTCGATGAACAATTATGGAAATTTTCCAAGCTGATAATTCTGACTATGGAAAGTTTAGTTTAATACCTTTAATTTACCTTTAATTTATTTTACAAGCAAATTTTATAAATTTAAATTTGTTTTTTTTATAACTCGTCAGTTTCTCAATAATATGTTACTTCTGATTTTCCCAATCAAATAGTACAATTGAGAAATAGAGAAGGTTAAAATGATTTAGTTTTACTCTACTTCATTTTTTCGCTTCGTGACAGTTATCATGTAATAAAAATAGTATCTTAGCGTAGGAAATATTAGTTCATGTATTTTATGTAGGATTGGAAATTTTGTGGTGGCTTATGTATTAACATATATATTGATGCTTTTCAGAATTGATTGAATAACTACCTGAAAATTGATTTTTCAAAACCATTTTCAAAGATGCCTTTGCTTTTAGCCATTGGATCCTCTGAAGTATCCTTATTTCGGAACCAAAAGAAGTATCTCCGAAATCAACATGGAGTAGCCGTACGGGCTGACTATGCCGCTGGACGTAAAATCTCGTCTTGTATATCCCGAGTTCAAACTTTAATGACTCCGGATGTCAAAAACATAATAATATGGGCTCTAACGACCACCGCCTGGCAAAGGAAGGAGTTAAAGAACGTTGACCATGATGTAGCCACGGTGTTTGAGCCAGTGACGGATGTATCTTTGGAAAAAATACCTGACATAATGGAAAAAATCACAGAAGTAACCAAAAAGATCAATCCTCAGGTTAAAGTTTACCTCTTTATTCCGCCTATTCAGGATATGCACGCTTTTAATAAAAAAGCGTATCATTCGAGACTGGGGCAATAAGTATAGCAAATATACTTTGGATGACCCAGAACTATCTCCTGAAAAGATGAGAGACCACTCCATTCACAGTTTCAAGATGTTCGAGTCTTTGATGGAATCCCGATACAAATGGTCCGATGAAAATATTATCAGAGGAACGGAAATTTTGAACTTTTATCATGGCAAAAACAAGAAAAATGACCAAAATACTCAACTATTTCCTCATAATCAGTATCTTAATAAGGAAATACTGGTAATGAATTCTCCCTTATTGTTGGACGGGTTGCACCCAAATCGCCTATTTTTAATTAATTTCATGGAGAAAATGGGGCATCTTTTTAAAATAAATAAAAATCGCTGTGAGGTATGAACCTTACACACCTTTATCAGGTAAAGCAGCAAAGAAAAATGAGAAGAGCCGATCACGTCCCATGGTTGCCATTCCTACTAGAGAAACTGGACGGATGGACCAAAATTATTTACCCTCTTTACCTGTTACCAATATTGTCCCTAATTATAATGTTCCTGTGGATTATACCCCTGAATATCCTCAATCTGGTATTCGGCAAAGAAATTTTTCATCATCATTCCCATCAAATTACTTCACTGATTCAAATTCTTATGCACAGAATTATCCTATACAGGACCCTAATTTTTCATATTATAATAAGTCCCAATCTGAATATAACCCGAACCAAATTCCTATTAGTGATCCTTTGTACCAACCTTCATGTAGTTACGTTTCAACTGGTCCATGTAACTCGTCTACTTTACCTAATTATACATCACCTGCTTTCTCTAATTTACCTAGTTACACTTCAACTGCTTCAGGTAACTCGGCTAATATATCTGTCTGTAATCCTGAAACCGCGCTGGATCCCCAGATCAAACTTGTACTGCGTACAAGTTTGAGATGGGCCATGGACCGGATCAGGTGGAAAGATATGAACGAAAATCAACGACAGATGATTTCAAAATTGTGGCTCAAGAATTTGAGGATGAAAAGAGGGCCTTTGCAAATCTTTCTTCTTTGAACACCGCCCCCATATTGTAAATCATGACTGTAAATATATTTCTTTGGTATGCATTGGATTTTATATTATATATAGTGTTATGAGAGTCCTGAGTATCCTTCTCTACGGGTCTGTACTACACTCTTTGCCTCGACACTCCCGTCTTTCTTGAACGACGTGGAAAATGGAGGTGGGGGGTTTAGATTTAGTGGGGGAGGATATAAGGGAGATATTGTTCGTGTTTTTATATATGTATACTGGGAAGATTAAACATAGCAGAAACCATTCTCAGTAATGGATAATACACCATGTGGTTTATAATCTCCCCATGTGGTGTTTAGTTTTAAGTATTATGGATTTATTATTGGAAAAATCTTGTGGAATTTATATATATTATAATGCTATTTCTTTTCTGTTTTAGTTCTTGTTATATATTGTAATACATGTTTGATGAATTTTAAGTCACAGAAAGTATTAGAATAGATATTATTGTGACTCACTTTCTGTTGTAATTATACAAAAAGCTTTTCTGGAAGACCTTATATGAGAATTGCAACTTCATCTAAGGTCAGTTCTACAAATAATGATAATTAATGTTAACTTTTATGATTTAATTTATATAAATTAATATGTTATAACTATGGATTGGTAAATAATGATAGTAAATTTACATTAAACTCTTACAGTACTAAAGCATAAAGAACACTCAAGAAAACCTTGGGTAAAGGATTAAAACAAGCCCTTTTAGAAAATAGGGTGAGTTTTAAACAAATGAATATATAATTTTGAAATGTAAATATAATATAATAATATAATATACAATAAAGAGTAGGTAAAAGCCTTTTCTAAAAAATAACACTGTTAAACTTTTAACAGGCTTCATATATAGGATTCATATCTGTGGCTTTGGTATCAGATTTTCATATCTGGGGCTTTTGTATCAGATTTTCATATCTAGGACTTTCATATCAGATTTTCATATCTGGGACTTTCATATCTAGGACTTTCATATCTGGGATTCACATCTTGGATATTGATATCTGAAAGGAAAACTATTAGTCATAAATTCAAAGCTAAGTCATTATATTGTTAATCTAGCCTCCGATTTCCTAATACTTACCTTAACTTCATACATGAACAATATTTGGAAACTACTTTCGTTTCCACTCTCGAATCTGAAATTTTAAGAATGAATAATCAATATTTGTGGTATATATCACTTTCTTATTTATTCTTTGTTTTTGTGAATTAGTTATTGGATTGTTTGATGTTGGCCAGTCCATATACTTATTCATTGCTACTATATTACGTTATTTAAAATTCTTTAAAATCCTTTAAAATCCCCCACATATATTATTGGTAAAACCTTCCTTCTTCCACCAATATAATATTTATAATTCTTACAAACCTAATATTTAAATAGATAGAATTTTTTACTAAAGGATGTGTCAAATCGATGATTTATTTATCTTTATTGATTATATACTATATCATTCTTATTCTGTGATCGTATGGAAATATTAGTAGATTTAATTCTATCAACTTAAAGTATCATAGTTCATAAACCTGCTCTATATGCAGGAGCACCATTTTGTGAGTTTATATTCTAATAACAATAACCTGTATTTCTCTAAGTGACACCTCTTGGTTAATATATTCAGTCTCTAAAACTCTAGTTTTATGCTCTCAGTAACAACTTGGTTAATTATAATAGCTGATATAAACTATATCTTAACAACTGATCTTCAAGTATATAACTCTGAACATCAGGGCAAAGTATTATTATATATAGAAAAATTTCGTTATAATTATAATTAGATCAACATAAATCCTTCTCAGCATAGTCATACTCAAGTCTCAAGCATAGCCAATCTGAGAGTCCCTTAATGACAAATTTCCTCCGTTACGGAGATAGCCAGATAACTACTGATCCGTATTACCTTGATGATGTCAGTTTGGTTGCTGTGCTGACTAGCATACCACAACGCATATCTCCCTCGAACATCACAACCTAACATCTGTGAAATCTCTTACAAATTGACTTTCGTCCTCTTCTATTCATCGACTTTTTATCTTCAAGAAAGAGCGGAGAGAGGTACCTCACCATGTAGGTTCTCCACCTACACTGTATTGAGTCACCAGGTTACTTTATCCTCCTATCGCCAGGTAAGAGTAAAGTGTCAGTATTTGAGGAGGAGACCATAGAGAGAGGAGGGGAGGTTAGAGTGTTAGTACAAGTAGGTGTATAAGTATTGAAGAAGTAAAGATATTTGATAGATATTTTTAGGGATGGATTAGTTTGTAGGTAAGTGTAGGAAGACGATGAAGGAGGAGATGAATCAATAGTAAGGAGTAAGAAGGAATTTGAGAGCTTTTGAGTGTTCTTGAGAGAAATTAGGTAAATAGAGAGGATTTATCACGTAATATAGTTGATGAAATAGTAATTGTTTTGAAAAAATTTTGTGTAACAGCTAGGTGTGTAGTTATGTGAGGTGTGAAAAACGTGGGGGGAATCCAGGTTACAGGATAGAAGTTTGGAAGTTATTATGAGATGAAGTAGTATTGAGTGGCGTGTTTGTGGGGTTTAGCAGTAAGGAGTAAAGGATTAGGTAATTTAGTATGGTGGCTCGAGGGAGAATTAGTGATATTGTTAAGAATGGTAATTTATGGTGGGATAAATTAAGCGCCCATAAGTAGGGAATTGTTATATGGTTATGGCATCTAGTTGAGAATTGAGAACAGAAGTGGTTTAGGATATGAGTTTTTTGGGAGCGGATAAGGGGATGAGGATAGGAAGGATAGGGGAGACTAAGAAGGAGGGGAATGGATGGAAAAAGGAGTGCTGGAGATGGGAGATGATGGAGGAAAGAGTAATATGGTGGGTGTTGGCGAGGATAGAGTGGGTATATGAGGAGGAGGTGGGTGGGGGCGAGATGAGGAAGGTGAAAGAGGCTTTACGTACCACTACCCCGCTCAAGCGTGGAGAAAAAACTCAGTCATAATAATAATAATAATAAATATAAATAAAAAAAATTATATATATATATTGTATATTATAAATATATTATATATTATATATATAATATATTAATTATATATATATTATATATTAATATATATATATAATATATATATTATTATATATGTATTATATACTATATAATAGAACGCCTCGTTGGCGTCAGAAGGTTAGAGTTCGCCGCCTCATCATTCTAGAGAGACGCTGGTTCAAATATCCGCTATAGCAGTTTGTGAGTTTTTATCTACTAGGGTAGGCTAATAAGAATTTATAAACTCAGAATGCGACCACTAGTTTGTGTATCTGGTTTGGGATATGCCGGCCTTAAAGTTTTTCGTATTTCCTTGATTGATGGATCCCCCGTTAATTACCCCCTGCATAAGGGAAAAGCATGTTTAAAAAGGTATTTATAATATAATATATATATAGATTTATATATTATTATTATATAGATATTTATATATATATATTATATATATAATTATATATTATATTAATAATATATATATATCATAATCTTACTTATATATATATATATATATATTATAATATACATAATAGTTATATATTATATATTAATATATTAACATATACTATATATTAATACTTTGTACTAAGATTACACTATATACAGTATAATCTATTAAGTTCAATGTTATTCAGGGGGTGTTTAGGTGTGAGTAAGTAGCTGAATTTTGATTAAAGAGGAGCATTGACGTATTAGAGAGTTAGTTGGTGAAGAAAAGGGTAGGATGAGAGAATAAATGAAATTACTTTGAGATGGTTTGGTCATGTTAGGAAGGAATGATATGATAGTCGGCTTGGTTAATAAGCGATGTAATAGTTGAGTTTACGTAGTGGTACTGGATTCACCCGCCTGTAGCTGGAGACAGTAATAAAAGTAAAATAGTGGAAATAATTCTCAGTTAAAGAGTCTGGATGAGAGAAATGTGAGTTTTTCAGGGCGAGAAAGAAAGGTGCAGAATGGAGTGTATGGTGGAGGTTTTTGGAGATGGGTAGGTTGTGGCCCACCTTTAGAGCCAGGGTAATTGAAACTTATACATCTGACGAAATGTCTCATAGATGAGTTACCTTCCCAGCCCGTGAAGCTCTAGTATGATTCTGACTGCTTACGATATTCTTCTCACTAATAGGTGTATAGAGGGGGCGGTAAAGCTGTGGCTTATACTTTCGATTTATGTTTCATATTTTATATACTACCTTTCTGTTTCTGTGCTGTCATGCGCCTACCCCCAGCTTGGGTGGAAAAATAAAAGTAGATATTATATATAATATATATATATATTGATAATATATAATATAAAATTTTTATATATATATATATATATATTATTCTATATATATTATTTATATTATATTATTATTAATATATATATATATATATATAATATATATATATTATATAATTTACATATATATTATTATTATTATATATATTTTATTATTAATAATTATATAATTCTATCTATCATCTTTCCTTCTTTACCCCAAGATTATATATACGAATATATTTATTAATATATATTATATAGTATAAAGTAACTG
>JABUQX010069838.1:0-27956 GCA_015478945.1 Trachelipus rathkii | reverse complement strand
TGTAGGGCTGCTACTTAAAATTTAAGCTTAGATTCCACCCTCAATGTAATTTCTTCTTTGTGAAACCCTCGCTATGGAATTCAATGTTATGGCTTTTAATAAGGATTCAGCTTGAAGAATAAGAATTGTCAATTGCTAGTAATTTCACCTTCAATAGTTTTCTGATTTATTTTCTTAAGTAAAAGTTAATAATATTACTGAAGTAGTTATTGCTTGTAAAGTTTCTCTTGTTGATTGAAGTTCAAAGTTTGGATTCCACCTTAATATTTTTTCTTCTTTTCCCCATGATCGATGATTTGATTGGATGTATTCTTCAGTTCTTTTAAACTATGCAAAGTGTTGCTCCATCTTGTAGGTAGTATCCTGCATTAGCTATTACTCTCTGCAGTACTCCTTAATTTTTTATTTTTTATTGCTAATTTGATATTTTTGCGTCAGATTGCTTCTATATTTGCAAGCCCTTTTTCTTGCCGCACCCTTTTGCCTATTTCTCAGATCCTTTCTTGATCAAATGCAAGCAAATTTGCTTTTTCTTCCTATGTCAATTATTATGGTCAGGTTAGACAATCACAGTTCGGTGTTTCCATTATAGTTGGTTTCCTTTTTTACTTTTTCATTTAAATTCTTTTTTACTTTTTATTACAATACTTTTCGATTAATTAGTGGAAAAAATCGATATAAAAATGGGTAATCTTCAGGGGATTCGTCGATATACGCCACGCGCAACATGCGCTCATTTTTGGACATTAACCCTTTCGCAATTTAAACACAACCCAATTACAAATCTCGGTATAGGATTAGCGCAGCAGCGAGAAATCAAGCACAGGTTATTTCACACCTGTTATTATATGGACCTAAAAATTAATAGAGGATACTTTTATAAGCAGGCTTTGGAGGTACGTTTGAAGAGAATTTCCGAAGATATATGTATTGAGTTTGGTATGGATAAATGTGATTTTTAGATATATTAGAAAAAGGAGAAGAACGAATATGAGAACAATGATAGACAGATTACCAGTCATAGGTAACAGAAGATGATTCTTTATACATAGTTGCGAGATGATCTTATCATATTCAAAGAGAATAAATGGGAAGAAAAACAATTCCTCCAATGGGTGTTACACACACAAAAAGTCGCAAGCCAACAAAGTGTGCTCAAACTATTAAAAAGGAAAACGGATCTACACCGGAAATCGACAACGCAGCCACCGTATGCCATTAGCAATACTGCGGAACACAGACAGTGTGTTCATTTAATGTGGTGGTGATATAGTTAACGATAAACGCAAATAGAAATATAGTGTACATTGGGAGACATTATTTTTATTTAAAATTCGGTTTGATTTGTGAGGGTGGATGTAAATATTCAAAGAACAAGGTACATGCAAAAAGAAAAATACATTAGTCGGCATGCAGCACAATATTTGTTTTTATAAAATGAAATTTTTAATATAACAAAAGACAAATGGTCCCGCTGAGGGTTTCATATGCAAAAAATTATCAGGATTTGAGGAAATACGAAAGTCAGATGCAAAGTACATATAAGTGGGGAGTCTTGGATATTCCTGAAGTATTACTGTGTTTGCTACACTTTGAATCATTTAACACGCGATAAATACAAACGATAAGTTATTTATCATTTTATGACACCTTTTATAAAGGCTTCATACTAGCCAGTTAAATATAACTTTAATCAGATCATGCAGTCACTATATATATCTCAGACAAGTAAAAAATGTAAGAGCAATTATATAAAACACTATGTATAATATGTATAGACTGTAAGACAGTCGAGGCATTTAGACACAAGATTCTCACGCGCTCTCTCGCTCAGGGTCAAGAACTTGCATTGTACTCCCTCCTAAATTTGCGCTCAGTCACGGACTTTCATCCCCGTACTCTTCATGCTAGAAGTTATAAGATTCTAAGCATTATCTAATAAACTCGTATTAATAAAAGAAATATTATTAGTGCAAGGACATTCTTGTTTATGTGAACTTTTTTATAATAATCTCAATTAATTCATTATTCCAATTTTGAGAGCCAAATACTCCTGCTAAGTCGCGCGACCAGAGACGGGTCGCAACTACTTACGACACCATCAAAAAAAACCCATGATCCTCAAGAAGAAAAACCCCGTAAGGACGATTAGGGGAGAGGTTCCGTGGGAGGTATCAGACTTTTATATGATATCGGTCCTATAATGGTCGAGTCGCGCAAGTACAACCCCGCCCCGACGCTGCTTAACTATGATACTCATGACCCTACAATTAGACCGTATCAATTATCATGAATCAAGATAAGAGGGAGCAGACATAGACATATGTAATAATAGAAATGAGATGATCTCCAAATATATAGTTAAATCATGTGTAGTATATATATATATATATATATTCGTTATAATATATTAAGGGAACCGTTATATTATGCTAAAAAGGCAAATATACGGTCCAAAAATCACAAGCTCAAACACGAAATTAGAAGGAATAGGAGAACACCATAATCGTGGTGATTCTTTAGTAATTGGAACGCTGGGATGTAATAAAGAAGTCTTTTGGTGAAACATCTGGAGAAGCTGCCAGTCTTTCAACACACTGGAACTGAGCTTAATGATTGGTCACATCAAAAAATAGCTAATTGATATTTTACCGACTTTTAGTTGGTTTTGAGGTGTATAGAGAAAAACATATTTTTTGTTTTTTTCTTTTTTTTTTTGAGTACAATATGTTGTGTTTGACTATCTCTGGAGATACTAGTCTCCATTGTAATAGACTCCTTAGATATAAAGAATTTGTGTATATAATTATGTGAACACTGTTCTTGTAAGGGATAGAGTAATAAATAAGAGAATATAAAATTAGAAGCGGATAAGTAAACGTGGACGCGAATTGCCCGCGGAATGTTAACGCACTTGTGTTGGAGTGATTGGTAAGTCTGGGAGAGGAAGCTTAAGGACACAGCATTCGAGTGCATTTACTCATCTACAAAATTTTTTCGACAAAAGTACTCTCGTTTAAAAAGATAAATATACCATCAATTCTAATATGTGCTTGTGTGTGATTGGATTAAAATCAACTGGTCGCTCTGATAGTCAGTTTTATTTTGGTCCCATACAACTACATTTGATGGTATTAAAATATTATTAGTATGTAAAAGAAAGGTGGGCGGGTGAGCTCCTGTGGGAAGACGGTGAGCATAACAATGATCTCCGCGCAGGTTTGTACGGTTCGTTTTCTCGTCAAGCAGAAACTCGTATGACAAGATAATCCACTATTTAACAAAAATTATGTGCGTATAGACAGCAAATAGTATGAAGGAACATTGTCTTTAATTCGTGTATAGGGTTGTGCTCTCACTTCATTTGTCTGTTATTACTAGTCCAGGGTCTGCTGAGCTGGCACAGAAAAATTAAAGGTATATCCAGGCTTCTTCTTACGTTGGGTTCCGATAGATTTTAATATTATTTTAACTCGAGCTCCGAGCTTTTGCCAGTATTGTTTTATTGTATCAGAGAATTCATCGTATGATCGCAAGCCTTCTATGTGTGTTTTTTAGGTTCTCTTTTTTTATTAAACATGATTATGGTCACCATCATCATACTCAACGTGGACTCTAATTTCTAAGAACCTAATTTCGGGGAGTTTGGGAGATAAGACTATATCTAACGAACCTCGTTCTCAGAGCAAGCTATAGCGAAGTATACGTTTTACTGCAGGTACTCTAGAAGAACAGGGACAGATATTATCTAATGAAAAGATTAGGTCTATCACACTCAAGGCGATTTATCAGATAATAAATCTACATGTATATGTTTGGATAGTAGTAATATTTCCAACGTAGTAAACACAGAATGTGTTAAGGGACAAGGTATACGTTAACAGTTCTGAAGCACCCGCTAGAAGCGCTTAGCCTTTTGAGATTTTAAGATTTCCGTACGCTCCACACTAGCAAAACTCATATGTGCGACAGAAACACAGCACCACCTGAACTGTGTAAGCTACGTGCTAAAAATTCTGTTAAGGTTGCAATTCTTTTTTTATTATGTGGTGATTGGACGAACGGTAAATTAAGGGTAGGAAGACAGTTTCTGTGACGGTTTGTGCTAAGCTCCCATCGGAAGCGTTCTCTTTTACGATAGCTTCGTGCCCGCTGCTGCATTGTTTTGACAAAACGAACGCAAACGCTGTTTGACAAAACGAATGCAAACTCGAGGGTTTTAGGCATATTACGTTTGTAAGAACCAATGCGAGTACCAGAACGAAAACTGGTACTATAGAAAGGAAAGATAATCTGCACCACTTCGCCGCGGCCAACGAATCATTCAGAGCAGGAGGGTCGATAGATTTACACACTTTGGGAATATCCTCATCGAGCACTCCGCTATGTTACTTTTTGACTGTCATATTGGTGGCCATATTGACACTCTACCTTGTCTATGAACAAAGCAGGGTTGATAACAGAGCCTCGCCTCACCAAGAGATTTATATTAGGTCCTATGGTTGCAAAAAGTAACTCCATTTACTAACGCGCTCACCATGGATCAATTGCCTGCTATAAAGTTGTAAATAAATTATATGTGTTGAGAGACATAATCTGTGGAGATGTTGTGAAAACAAATCTATATGTCTGTAAAAAGACGTATTATAATAAACACATAATTTAATTGATGATTGCAATTGGACCGAATCTCCCGCCCACGCAAATTTTTAAAACCTGGACCGAATTGTCAAATACAATTTTTATTAATAAAACATATTTATCTCTTGCCTGAATACTCCAACGATTGCAGTTCTCTTCAGAGAGGTTAACGCGCTTCTGTACAATGCATTTCGTTTGATCGATTAGTATTCTTTTTCCAAGGACATTCTTTTGTTGTATCTCATAATAATGTTAAGGCCAAGTGGTTGTTAGGTACACTATTATTGTTCTCAGGAGAGACGATAGACCTGGAGAAAATCTCTGTGTCAAGAGCTATTAGGAGACGTAATAGTGAGGGTCTCGCTAATTAAAGTGTATGACGAGATTTTGTAGAGTTGCGTTTTTTAAATATGTAATATTATGGAATGTTCACAGAGGTTGCAGCAACAGACAACAACAACACTGCAGCAAGAAATTTATATCTTATGACACATATGAAAATTTCACAAGCGCTCTCTCAGAGTGAAAATAGAATACTGTAATAGACCTATTAAGAGACACTCGAGAAGCAAAATTACTAGAAGTAAAAGAAGGAATGCGAATTGATATTACATGTGTGTGTTGAAAGATATATATTTAACAATCGTAAATTAGACATAATTTTGAAGTCCAACTGAGTTTCCACGAATTCTGCCCCTCTGTAGGACCAATTGCCCCGTTGTCAATAGGGGTTAGATGGTGCAGGTGAGAAGATCATTAAATGAATAAAGGTAGGAATATATAAGATATGGAGGATTAAAGGACAGATATCTACCTGTAGGAACATACACTGATTGTACAAGAAAAGTGAAAGTAAGAAGTTACGCAATACCTCATAATCACAATTCAAACAGTACCTCAGAATATTGAGCGATTTTAAATAGTGAAAAACTTAACATATGTAAGCATAAGAGTAGGAGGTAAAAACCCAAATGAGAGGGGAGCTTGGAGTAAGCAGTATGTGACCGCTATGCTATTACTACGGTCTCACAAAGCTTTGGAATTTGTCAAGTGCGTTCAATACTCAACGCATAGTTCTACCTCTCTCTTGAACGTGGATTAACTTATATCGTGGCGGTGTAAACCATAACTGTCACAGATAAAGATAGATTGTATATCGCCAGTAGACCTCGAGCGCCGAATGCCGTATTGGCGTTTATTTTTCTTTATGCTGAAAAATTAGAAAGTAATGCAACTAGAAATATCTAAGGACATGTAAAGTTGATGAAAGTAGATTATCAAATAACGATCTTATAGATTAAGAATACAAAGTTTAAGAGGCTTCATTAATATAAGTAGCCTAGTGTGAATAGTTGGTAACGGATCTCTAGAGTACCGGTGACTTCCTATTTTCGGAAAGGTTGGACCATGTCGATATATATATATATATCTAGTTGCTTTTTCAACACTGATAGGGTAAAGTGCTAGTGATATTGCATGATACATAGAGAATATTAAGTATTGCTACGTAAAGGCGTGGATAGTATGATTAATAGTACCGCCGGAAGCCACTCCAACTCCCTACAAATATCTCGGGAGGTATAATGTACCATCCGGGTACCTAACCTCGCCTCCTAACGTTCTGTAGATATTTAATAGGAATTCCACATTGAAACTTATTTTTCGTAATAAACACTAATGTTAAATTCAACCTTACTTATTTATACTTAAATTAAATATAAATTGTCAAAGTTACAAATATATATAAATTTATATATTATAATTTACATAATAGCCTATTAATATATTAATAAGTTGAATTGTAGGTTAATGATATATAACCTGTGTGATTTAATATTTGGTTTAAGAATTAAGAACCCGCGCAAAAAAAACCAGGTCATTATATATTAGAATACGCTACAGAGTTTTTTTATGTATAATTATACAGAGGTGATAAAAATGGAGAATAACATACTGGATACACTTAACTTTTGTCTCATAGTAAATTTTTATAATTATACTATTAATAATCATGTTTGTTTCTCCCTAGCAACGTTTAGAGTTTCCCATTATTAGATGACTGCTGTACTAATTTAGACAGCTATGAAGAATAAAAGTATAAAGATCTATATATCGATATATATATAAGAAGATTATTTATTTATAAATATTAATTTGAAGTTATTCTCATTATTCTAAAAAAATATTTGTTCAGTATATTTCTGGGATAAAACCGTCCTAAAGTTTAAAATAGATTCCTTTAAGTTGCAGTCAGTGTGAAGTTGAGAGCCGGATTCATTACTTGAGAATATTTAATTTCTTTTGTGGCTAATATATTGTCCATATTATAATCACAAAAATATCTCGAAATTTAAATTGTTTAATAGAAATACTAAATAAATAATATAAAATAGAATATAATAATTTAATAAAAGAAAATAAAATACATAATAACGATCTATATCATTATTTCCTATAATTTTAAATTAAATACCAATTACTCTCTTGCAAATGTTGATTTTTTACAAAATTTTGAAAATTATTTTCTTTCATTATTTTATTGTATAAATAATATAAATAGTATTTTTGTCAAAAAACCTCAATTGATAAAGTCTCAAATAAAAATATTTAAATAATTCTTTCTTCAATAAAAATTCTCCTTTAATATTAACGAAATGATCTACTTAATATATATTAACTCTTGTTGATAATCTCTCAATAATTGTGTTCATAAGCACAGAAATAAGCTTTCTATACTCTATCTCACTTAAAGGTCACGAGGTCATAGAATAACGCACATTTTACTGTGAGGTTAGTGTGCTAGCCTGTTCGTCGTTGAGAACAAAATTTATTTTCACCAATTATAGATTTGATTTAGAAAGATACTATGAACTGCATTTTTATTTAAACTAGTTTCTTCTGCAATTACATAATTTGTCCATTCTTTTTTATAACAAATATTATATGCTCTTTTTTCTTTTTTTTTTTTTATATTTTTATTTATAGTATTTTAGCATTTTTCTAAAGGATTTTTAGGTGAAGGTCTTTTGATGGCACATTTGAATCGTGTGAACTTTTTTTTTTATACTCGTCTTTTCTGTAACTACTCCGACAGAAAGATTAAGGAGTCTGCTATAATGATAAGTGTGATATCGAATCCTAGATATTTCTTTTCTGCTTCAATTTACAACGATACCAAGGGAGGATTCCTTAAACTGCTATTAAAAACCTATCTGACTCCGATCACGGATATTTCTAACTCAGCTGCTAAAATGTAGATACATAGATTTAATATTCAATATTATATATTGAATAATTCTCAAAAGAAGAAATCAGACCACTTTTTTTAAATTAACTCAGAATCGTTTCAGTATTACTGTGAGCAGATTGCTCTGATAATTTGTCTCGCGATACGACCAAAGATGGCCGATAGCCAAAAATATTTCCTGCCCCGTTATTACCCCGTCGCATAACTGTGGTTATATATAATTTTTTATTTTATACTTTTTATAAAAAATAAAATGATAAATATGTGCTGTTAAATTTTTACATGGGAAAATGTTAAATAGAATTTTAGAGATCTATCACTCTCATATTGACTATCTAGACTTTCAGATTTGTTTGCCAATATCTTACTTGCTACGATGAATCTCTCACGAAGGAGTGACAATTTTAGAGATTTTTTGCAAAAAAAAAAAATTTTTCCAACTTTGGGAGTAACCTCTTCTCAGGAGTTGCAGCCACTGTTCAAGTGTGTAAAGTCTTTATCATTTTACTTGTGACAATTTTAGGATAATAATATAGGTTGAATAACATTTTCACTCTATCTAAGGTCTCTCTTTATAGTGTCTATATGGATCTACCTTCAATATAATAATCCCTATTTGTAATCGTCTTAAAAATTTAGAACTTGTCAATAAAAATTAATATTTATGTTAACAATTTGGGGTGCATACTGCTTTTGCTATTTGCCTTTAGATTTCCTGTATTTTTTCCCCTCCGTGACCGGCTTTCCCCCATTTTACTTGACGTTTTATTGTAGTATTTTGTTTAAAGACCATCACCATACCTAACTGCTATAACCTATTATGTGTACGTCACTAAATGTCACTAACTCATCTCAGGTAACACATCAGTTATCATTATTCATATGTATTTTATTGTACAAGTTATCATTTATAATAATACTAACTTGTTAAAAATATATAATATATATATTATTAATATATATCATATATATATAGTATATATATGGCAGTCCACTAGGCTGCTATCACCGAAAGATTCATTTTCTGAAAATAAGTTTTAAAGTTTAGAAGCTACTACGAACCTTAGTTTAATTGGTAAAAATTAATTTAAAGTGGCAAAATTTATCTGGCATAATTCCAGAAAGCTACTTGCCATCTTAATAGAATTTTTCTAAGATAAGAAATACTTACTTGACTTTTCTGAAACTTTAAAGGAAATTTTTTTGAATTACTATTAGAAGATTTTTTTCAGAAAGGGATCACTCAGTAATGCCAGTATCTAGCAAGTATCTGCCTGTAATATACTATATATATATATATATAATATATATATATATATATTTAATATAATATATATCATATATATATATATTATATATAATATATATATATATATATTAATAAATATATTATATATATATATATATATATATATATATTAAATATATATATTTATATTATAATATATTATTATTATATAGTGTCGAGGCGGTGAGTTGACCAGGCTAACCGTATACATTTTAGGACGGGGGTGTATTATCTATATCGGAATCCGAACTCTAATAAAATAAAAATTATAAAAAATAATAAAATACATTTTTTTCTTATAAATGTTCATTTTTCAAAAACATTTCCCAACCCTAGTAGTACTACAAGTTTTATTTCAGATCATTTCATTTTGATTTGTGAATAATGATATTTGATATATTATATTTTTTTTAAAATTATAATGTAAGAAATTTTAGGGTAATACACCATTTATCGGTAAGGTAACGGTGCATTACAGTTAATGTGACTCTTTTGTAATTAATATGGCCTGACTGTATTTTTCTTGATTTTTTGATTAATACTATACTCGCTTTTTACTTAAAATGAAAAAAAACTTGGGAGTCAAATATAGTAAATTATTTTTTTCTAGTCAGTAGTTACGAGCTGCGAGGATTTACAAGGGTTTCTTTTACAGCACCGTTCCATATAGATTTAATTAAGAACCTTTTTCAGATAGAGACGAGCGAGCATAAAAATGGGCCTAACTTGGGTCCCGATTCTACCCCGCCGTAAAAATTAATGAATGGAGGAATTGAATGTCATATGCTCGGACTCCACTCCAATTTGATAATATTTTCAGATATTTATCGATAATATCATATATTATAATATGACAATATATATTACTTAAGTGATATACGTTACAATATAATTAAAAATTTACTTGTGTTAGAATTCCATACTTCACTGTCATTCGTTGTACTTATTAAACAGTGTAGTGAAAATAGAGTACTGTTTTCCAAAGGAGAAGATGAACTTAGTGCTTTACTACACTATGCAAAGACGAGAGTGTTGCAAATGAGGAAGTGTGTGTTCACTGAGTTATCTTGTTCCTATAGTGTCTTGAGTGGAAGGTGAAACTGTGAGCAGGGGTGAATCGGACCCTATGCCTCTCTCAGTTTATATTATCGTATTTATATTTATGAACGTATTATTTGGACAGGATTCTATTCCTATGTAACTTATCCGTCTACAGGTTGTGATATTTAGATTTACTATTTTCAATTACTCATATAATTAATGTGATTATATTAAGTATTTATTTATAATTCTAGTTTTTTTTTTCTTTTTGGTTATTTTGTTAAAATGTCAAAGGTTTTGAGGTCAAGAAGTGCTTCCCCCCTTAGCATTAATTGTGGTCCGCTTCACCCCTCCACTAGATCCGATGATCTCGGGGCTGGTGTGTCTACACGGCGTTATTCCCTATCAGCACCTAATATTAGATCTGGTACTGGTTATTAGTGGTGTCTAGGACCGTAGGGGTGGTTAGGACGGGTTTGACATCTTGCATGCTTATAGTTTTCTGCGAAGTTGTGATAGGGCCCGTTGCAGGTCTTACGAGAGAGAAAAAGGACCATCGTAGATTACCAAAAAGGTCCTCGCCAGTGTAGAGCGCGCTGCAGATACTGGATCAAGTAATGAGAACGCAAATCTCCAAAGGGCTAGTTATTAATATCTTAGAGAGTCGTTTCCGACGTCCACCAACACTGCTGCCCAGCACAGACATGAGGCAATATCTAACTCCCAGTTATTTTGCTAATACGATAATTTCGTAGTGCAATAAACGAACGCTTGTTTGCAAACATTTGATGTTTCTGTAATTATAGGAATAGATTGACTATCACATAAATATGTGAATTAAAAGAAACAAAAAATAATATTTGGTTATTTTAATATATAATTATTTGTCATAGATTTGTTGATTAAGTTATTTAATTGGATTATGAAGGTAATAATTAGATTTTAAAATATATATATTATCTTTTATATAATAATGATAGTCATTCATCAAATCCAACTCAAGAACCTACTATATAATATTATCTGTCCTCCATATCTATGTTTTGTTTACATTTTGATCGGGAATTAGTAGCGGCCAGGGCTGATTTTGGCATCCCGAAATTAATCTAAAGGAAAAATAGTATTCTAATACTAATGTATCCTTTGAGTGGCTTAGCTGAGGATACACTTTTTTGTTCAATTATATATATATATTTCAATGATTTTTTTGGTGATTTATCTGTTAGATTATTTTTTGATATAATTATAATTTCTAGTTCTCTCTATTATTCTTCTATAAATATATTAAATATATGTAGAAACGCTATATATAGAATTTTTAACATAATTGTTTATCGCTGTCTAATAATTGCATTTAAGTGGAAAATAAGAGTAATCTGTTAAAATTAAAAACTATATGGTATATTAATATATAGTGAGCCACAAATTTATTCTATGTATAATGTGTTATTTAAGCTAATATGTGTGCACAAGGACTATCAAAATTTTTTTTAAGAGCATTTCTATGTAACTTTTCTCTAGCCTTACATGTTAGTACACACTTCACTTTAAAGTGTTATGCTGTTATTGGTTTGATAAATCATCATATAGTTGTAAAAATCTATGTGAACTATTGAATAGTGGTATTGAGAACACACTAGTGTGTGGTGATATATATATATACATAATGAAATAGGTGAAATGGCACATTGGTCTAAGAGTCTCATAAGTTAAATATTTTTTTTATATAAAGATTAATAATTGTTTCTTTTGTCTAGTGGCTATGACATTGTTGGAATTATCCAGAAGCTTATCTAATCTGATATAGAAACAACTTTTTATGCTTGAACTTAGAAATTTTCCATATTTAACTCTAGAGAATAAATTTGGTTTTTTTTCTGAAATATATAAGCACCCTTTGACTATTGATGTAAATAAATTAGATATCACACGGTGATATATATGTAATGAAGAGGTATTATATATAGGCTTACGTAAGCAACGAGGACGGTATAGATTTTGCTTATTTGAGGATTAAGCAAATCAGGCTGAAGTAGTAGTGATATATGAATATTGGGGTACCCAATTGCATGACTTCTTATAAGTATTATTCATTATTTATTTTATATTTATTTATGGTATTATGACTGGGACTATACTACTATATCAGAGGGGGTAATGCTGGCTCTATATATATATCAATTATATTTAAATTTTTATTGGTTGGAAAATATAGTTTAGAGTTTTAATTAAGTGACCAATAGCGGTATACTATTTACATTTAAGTATTATTATTATACTATATATTTTATTATAGTTGACTGGATAATTCTAGAGGGATCCAGTGTGGCTATTCTACTTATAACATATTACAGTTATAGTGACTAATATAAATTATACTTAATAGCTATTTTCAATAATTCTCAAATAGTATCTTAATAAATTATTTCGTAGTAAACCATCTAATGTTTGTGTCGTCGAATATCATGCAATGATACCCAAAATTTCCCGCTCCCAAATACTAAAAATAATAAAAATACATTTAAATTGTAATATCCACATATTTTAGCCCAAAAAAATATTTTTTTTTTAGTTGTACATTATATTTTATTTCTACATATAATTATTTTTAGATTTATTGGTTATATATTTATTTTTAAAGGAAAATAATAACTATGTATTAATATAGTTTCGTCTTTGGATAAGATGGATGATAGTCTGTTAGTATTGTATGTCACTGTGGTATTTCGTCTGAAAACAATAAATTTTATTCTCACTAGTGAACAAGTGTGAAATATTGTTCATATATACGTTTAAAAGTTGTACGATTCTATAAAGAAAAATTAATTCAAGTGGCAAGCTTCTGCATAATTCCAGAAGCTTGCCACCCGTCACTCTCTTCATATTATTTCTATTAATATTATACTATAACTTTAACCCGCTTTAGTACGGATAAGAATTAGTTTGAGCTGAGAGAGCACTTTGTAGATGTTAAGTCATATTACAGTTAAGCCCGTCATTGTTACTACTTAATAATATAATATATAAATATATATATTTAAATATTCATAATATTTAATTAAATATATTATTATAATATAAATTATTATATATATATATATATATAATATTATATAGTATTAATATATCATATATATATATATTATTATATATATATATATTATAGCTTATATACTATATATATATATATATATAATTATATATTATATAACTTATATAATATATATATTATATATAATTATATATATATAAATATATATATATTTATATATACTTATATTATTATATATATATATATATATATATAATATAATATATTTTAGATTAAAAATGTAAAGAAAAATATTATGTGTTGGTTGGTATATATATCCTGGTGGCTTATACATTATAATATTAACTATTGGTACTTGCATCATGTATCCTAAAGAAGATTCAGAATTATAACGTAATTATCATTAGTGTGTTTATGTTTGAAATATTTTAAATTAAATGTCTTGTGCGAATCTCAGTCTGCAGAAGTTGAGCTAATATGTGTCTTTTTTTACGTTTATCAGTTAAATATCTTAACATTTATATTCTCTAAATAAGAGTTTTTCTCTATGTAGAAGAGTAAGGAATCGACTAGTATAACGGTGTGCTAAGTAGGTGTGAAGCCCTATGTTCACCGCAATTTCTGTATTTTTCTTTATTAATTTTGGTAATTTAGGTTTGGTAATTTTAGTAGCAATTTTGGAAATTGTCAAAAAAATATGTAAGCCACTATGCTGATAGCTTTCTTATAGTTAATTTATAGTATTTACTATGGATGCTTGAGGTACGTGGACGAACTATCGTTGACGCCTAAGTGTAAATAATTAAGGAGCATTAATATAATTAATAACTATATTTTTTTTTTATTTTTAGTGGACTTTCAATTTAATATTACCTTGGGTTTGACTGGACCTAATTTGGAAGTCAGTGCCCCACTCACCGAGCTTTTTCATTAAGTAATTTAGATTTATAATCTTATATTCGAGTAATTGTTTGTATTATATATATTATATTAAATGAGAGTGAATGTAGGTAAATACAATTCTCACTATGGGGCGGCCAATTGTGGCCTATTATTAATAATAATTGCCTTTTTCTAAATATATGGTATAGTGGAATGTTTGCACTCTTGTCTTTGTACTACTTTGACATATACAGCACGCTTTCTCTCCCGCTCTCAGATTAATAAATTGATTAAATCTTTAGGTGGATTATTCAATATTTGAGTGATTTTCCATGTGGAGCATTTTACACTAGGAAGGTGAGGTTAGTGGTCAAGACTGGTGCTCTAATAATATAAGTATCATATTTGTCTTTTTTATCTCTAAACAGTTTCATCCTAACAGTGAGCTTAGGATGCTTTCGTCGCCGGTGTCCGCCTTGGATTGACGCTACCTCTGTATATCATCTCCCTCGAGTGCTCAAGAGAAAATCTTGATTCTAATTGATATCTGATGAGTGTGATACAGAGAGTTGATTTCTCGCGAAATGGGTTATACCAACTGACTTGTTCAATGTTCCTCTATTTTTATATATGTTAATTTCAATTAATTGAAGTTTTTATTAATGGCCATTGCTAATTTTAATATTAATAAACCTATCTCATGGACTGTGCTATTATAGATGCAAATTCGATATTCCATATTATTATCGCTCAAAAATAAATTGTGGTGTATCTCCGCAAGTCATTCCAAGAAATTGTTCAAAATTAAGTTCTCTCAACTGGCTTACGTAGGGCGCTGTGAAATTAAGGATTCCCAGATGGCTCCGATCCCACAGTTTTGTGAGTTGCTTTCTTTATCATAGCTATCTAATATATGTGGATAATGAGTTAATTGCAGGGATGTAGTATTTGACTTCAGCCCGTGTCGCTACTATTTACCTCACACTTTTAATATGATAAACATATTAATTATATTAAGTAAAAATATTAAAATATAAATAAATTGAAACTTTATTACATAAAAGAGGAATTATAAACACGGTGGCATTGATTTCACCCCTTCCAATGGTGGTACCGATTCACCCCTCCAAGGGGAGTCTGAATGAGCTCTATTTAAACTTTAATAAAAAACTATTTTTATTAGAATAGATTATTATTTTTTTAGTGTGTTTATTTACCTACTATATGGCCTGATTTTCAGGAGAAAAAAAATTCCAAAAAGTTCATTAGGGGAAAGTCGGGGAGGACAAAGTTATACCTAAAGTGGTCCAAGTCACCCGCCCGACTGATATATATATATCATATATATATATATATATATATATATAATATAATATATATATATATACTATATATATATATATTATATTATATTATATATATATATATTATATATATATATATATATATATGATAATAATACTTGAAATTAAGAATAGTTTCTAAGTTAAGTAAGTTTTTAAGAAAAATTCTTTAGTGGGGCAAGCTTTTTGGAATTATGCCAGAAGCCTTACTACTAAACAACTTTTTCTGAACTTCTTTAATAAAGAAGATATATATACTATATATATATATATATAATATATATTTAGTATTAATATATATTATATATATATATATATATATAATATATAATATATATATATATATATATATATATATATATATATATATATATAATATATATATATATATATATATATTACCAGTATATATATATCTATATATATATATATAATATATATATATATTATTATATATTATATATATATATATATATATATATATATATATATATATATAATATATATATATATATAATAATATAATATAAATATATATATATATATATATATATTATATTATTATTAACTATACAATGTGTTCAGATGGAAAATCTTAGAAAGGTTTTAGGTGTGAGAGTTGTGTGCTGCTGAGAAAGGGGTAAATGAGAGAATAAATGAAAGTATGTTGTAAGCATGGTTTATGCGTCACTATGGAAAGGCAAATTTGGTGAATTTGGCATAGGGTTTTCGGGGTTGGTAAGCGGATGTATAGTGGCGAGTGTGTTGGGAACGGACCGGCTGGGAGACCAACGAAAAAGTGGATTGAGTCAGTTAACGACATGCTTTTGAAGGAGAGAATCAGAGTTTGTTAGCAGGCGAGAAGAAAGAGTCTGTATACAGGAGTGAATGGCGAGAGGCGGATGTAGAGGGTAATGAATTGTGAGCACCACCTGGGCCAAGGGTATGAACCCTTTACCATGCATAGAATCTTACCATCATAGTGAGGCGTATCCATCTCACTGACTTAGTCACTCTCAGTAACTATTCATAAAGAAGGGGTGTCGCCCTAGCTTTCTTCGTGACTAGGCTCAGGGCAGGAGATGCGAAAGGATGTCTCTACCTTTACTATAATGTAGCTAGATACGAGTGTGCTGTCCGCCTATGAGATCCCGAAATCTAACGCCCGCTGGTCTGCCCGGTTAACTCTTTTTTCAGCTTTATTGTCAAATAGTTTGTGTGTTCTCTAACATCGCTTTTTCTATTCATACCAATTGTTCAATTTTCTTTACGTGCATCCTTACTCCACTCATCATCCCATATAGGGAAGATACGTAAAGAGCGACCCGATGTGAAAGAAAGATAATTGGTATTAAATGCCATTACATTTATTTTTTTATCATAGATATAATTTATAATATTGCCCCATGGTGTCGCCCCCACTTATTATGGTTCTCACATGTCATTCTCCAGGACAAAGATCCAGTTACTTCCAAGATTAGTTATGGAAATGACCCACAGGTTCTATAAACTGACAATCTGTGCGTTGGAAAAATTATATTGTTTTGATCTCTCGCTCGTCTACTGATATAGTGTTGATCGCGGCAAAATACAGACAATATACTCTGTTGTTCTTGTTTGATTCTCTGTTAATAATTTTAACTAGGTCACATGCTTATTATCTTATATCCAGATTATTAGAGATATAATAATTTCTCCTTATTTCCGTTATCCGACTGGATTCTCTAATTCTTCGTTACACTACCTCCACGAGTGAGTCGTGACCTATCTGGGAATATACTCCATAATTCCTTTAAAATATCAGTACTTATCTACTACATCATTACGATTTCTTAGTAAAGCTATATTCGTATTCGTACGTTCAATGAAATATTTTTATTTTCATATATTTAATGTTGTAAAATATTTTTACTAAATTTTTAAGTTTTTAATTCTTTTAATATAGTTTTTAATAAATTGATTCATATAATGGGTTGAACTGGGTAACTAAGTCTCATAGGATATAGGCCCATAATGAGTCTTCCTGATTATTAATATTCTTATATTTTACTATTAATTATAATAGGATTGGTAACTTGGGAACTATATCTAGAGGGTGCCAATAGCCTGAGTCTTTTTATAATTTATTTTTTCTTAATTATTATATATTTATGTTTGGTTTGAACTGGGGACTAATAATTCTAGGTATAGTCCCATGTGGTCTTACCTATTATAACTTATAATTTAATATCATATTTAATTTAGCTATTTAAATTATTATTTATAAAATTATTATATATTCTTATAATTTATTATTATCTTTCATGTGGATTTAGTCCCTTGGTACAACCTTCTATAAAATTTAGACAATCATTAATCATCTTGACATTGATCTCCTTATATATATATATTACTTAATATATATATATAGTAATACTATACTTATATATATATATATAAATATAATTCAATATATATATAATATATATATATATTATAATACTATATTATATATATATAATAATATTAAACTATATATATAATATATATTATTATATATATATATATATATCATATATATATATATTTAATATATATAATATATACGTATAATATATGTAATAATATATATATAATATAATATTTATATATATATTATATATATATATACTATATATATATATATATTATTAATATAAATATAATATAACGTACGATTAATTATATATTATATATATACTATATATATAATAATATATATACTATATATATTATAAATATATATATATATATATATTTATACCGTATACAGTATATCTTAATTATAACAACTAGCCATTTGTAATCATATTTCGAATTACTGATAGATTTTTTAAAAATTATTATATTTTATAATCTGCCATATAGTTGGTTGATAATTAATATTATATGACACTTTTTACTACATCTAGAGTTTTTTTTTTTTTTTAATTAATTGGAAAAGGGAATCTTATAATAGTAATATTGTTAATGATGGTATTGTTATATATATATATGTAATAAAGGGAATCTGAGTGGGGATTGGTTTGGCTTGTGTGATTGGCAGTGCACTGGTTTGAAAAATTTGGGAAGAGAATTTTTGTTTATTGTAAATAAAAGGTAACATAAACGTAAATAAATAAATAAATAAAGTTCCTTTATCCTGATTATCCTTTTTTATTATAAATTTATAATTGTTCAATAAACTGATAATTCTGATTTCTAAAGAAACTCTAAAGCTATTTTATATTTTTTAATTTAGATTTAGATTAGATTTAATTTTTTAATTTATATTTAGATGCCATAAACTTTGGAAACAGAGAGGTGGAAATGCATCAAACATAAAACTACTTCATTTATGTTTATCTCAACCTTTATTTTTTAGTATACTGGCAATATTGGGTGCGAAACCCTATTTTTGTGGCACAATTTCGGATAGTGATGAAAAGAAGTAGGTATTTTTATATATTTTTTTCATTTTATGCATAGTTTCTCAATGTTTTGCTAACGGGTTATTTTATATTTAAAATATTTAATACATCTTAAATTGTACAATAATTAGATTTGCACTTTCTTAGCTGGTTTGTGTCATTGATAGTATTGACTATTTTAATTTTTCTTAATCCTCCCCACGAATCCCCGCACACTGGGGATGGATGGGGTGCTACTGAGAATATAGCATCAGAAACAGAATAGTAATGCAGAAGAATATGGCCCAAGTTGAAAAGAAATCCCCTTCACCTATACCTTTCTTTAGTGTGAGCCTGTCGAAGTTAAAATCCACCATAGAGCTTCACAATACTGCGACCCCCCCTTCCCCCCCATTGCGGTATCTTTCATAACTAATCATTGATATAAGAGGTTTATCTCCCTGGGCAAGCCCCACAACCATATCCCCCCATCAAAAAACTACGGTATGCCATTTACTCCTATTGTGCATCATTCTTATTGTTTCCGTTAAATTCACATTTTATTGACAATCCACTTTTTCTTAGTTCTCCCAGCCGGTTGCTTACTATCAACACACCACACACACCACTATTATACATATGGTAAGCTGTAGCACGCAGGACCACCACATTTTTGTAGAACGACCAAATTTCTAAGTTCAAAAAACTCTCCTAATAATCTTCCAAGCACTATTAACATCTTAAATGGTATATAAGTAATAAGCTCTCTTCTATATGTAAACAAAAATCCATCTCATTTTAATAAGTCCGGTCTCAAGTCCGTTTCGTAGCATCATAAAATTCTCCTCAATGAGTTGCATTTTCTTTTGTCCCACTTACAAAGTATATTTCATCAATCAGAATACTTTTACTTACACCTACATGACTATCTGAAATTTTTCCCAATAAAGGAGTAAGTTTTTTGAAAATCTATGAGATAAATTCGTCTTACTCACTCTTATTCGGGCGTCTACAGAAATATGATGTGTGGTCTCACTACTGCCCTGTCTACAGGCACTGCATATTATACCACACCAGTAACAATAATAAACTAATACTTCTAACACGCATGAGACCCTAGTTGCACTGAAAACTTCAGTCCCCTTTGCCATTCACGAAAGCTTTAATTGCACCTGCCTACCACTCAACCACTTTCCTACCACATTCAGCATCAACTGTTTCTGTTTCATCCAACGTACAGTCTAAATATTAAACTCTGATACTTGTTCTAGTTGCATACCATCCAACTTGTTTTCACACTGCAGACTCTCCGTGTCTTATCCGAGGGGTGCACGACTATTATTTGTCAACTTAGGGACTGGACACAAAGTTCCCGGTGACTTTAAGGAGGCCAAACCCCACAGACCACCTCATGGGGTGGGTTTTGGGAGAGGAGGTTTATAGCTCTGTGCATGTGATGGTTTCAGTTTCCGCATTTACGATCTCAGGACGTTTATTATTTATATTCATCATTGGTTTTATTGTATTTGTGCTTATATATTCAATTCAGGTGTTGTTCTGCGAGTATTTACTTTCGTTAGCCAACTCTTTATCAAGGACCAGTAGGGGCTTTGGCGCCCTTGTCGATGAGCTGGTTGACACTTCTTTCCCCCAGCCTTTAGTCCTAAACAGCGACTGTATTACTAGGACTTCCCTTTCTCGAACGGTAGAGGCTGTGATGGTTTCTACTCACAAACAATCTACTCAAGTTACATACCAGACGTCCCAGGAGTACCCGCGCCAGCAGGGTTCCCTTCCTGGGCAATGTCAACATTACACAAGCTACTACGATCGCGCTTTTGGATCTCCCTCGGGGATTTGAATTTCTACATATTATCCTCTTTATTTTTATTTAAATTCCACTACGTCCCAACCAGTGACAGCTAGCAGTCACCTTGTCCTCAGTGACTCGTTGGAAGCAGCTCTCCGTACCCATGAGATACTGGCGAAACTAATGAGGAATGGATCAATCCTGGTCCGTGCCGCCTCCAGAACGCAGAACCAATTTCTGAATTCTCTTCCCCGTTTGAGGGAAATCTATCATATCCAAACCAGACGATGTCCGTAATACATCGAAAGGTGCCATATACTCTCCGGAGTCTCGTTCGGATACAACAGACAATATCCTTGCTCACCTCCAAAGGAGAAACATGCCAACCACAAATGTCTATCGGTTCCCCCCCCCCACTTCACAAGAAGAACCCATAAATGCCAAACCTTCGCCTCTTACTTTCTGTTGGCTAATAGGTTCAGTCAATTAAGGACAGGTGATTAAAATGTTCCTTCATGAAAAGGGCTTCGACCATGAGTGATGGCAATAATTATAAAAGAAATTACTCGTTATAAATCGTATGAAAAGTTTGTGATGACTAGAATTCTTTATTTTTTTTAACGTAAAATCCATATTCATTAAATATATTGTAAAATGCATAGATAAACAACATTCAAGTATTAGTATTATTAACAGATTTGAATGATTCAGTTTTTATATTGTGTTTCGGAAATAGTTTTATAAATTTAGTTTACAGGTTTCCTCTTGCTGTATATATTTTTTATATTTTTTTTTTCTCGAGATTTATCGAGGAGGATTTTAAAAAATATGGAATAGATATAGGTTACTCTTTCGTTGTTGAAGGCACTGATTGCCCAAGATCTTGTGTTCTTACCTCTTTATCCACTGGAAGCCGAACAATTGTTCATTACAATAAAAACTTAAGGGAGCTCACACTAGAAGAGTTCTGCTCTATTGACTTAAATCAATTCTCGTGGATAAACTTTGAGGTGAGCAGAACAGTTATTCAAATCTTATCAGTGTTATATTTTGAAAGCTTATTTCATAGTGAAATGTTATTGTTAGGTTTAACTCTGATGTTGGGGAATGGTTCTGAATTCCATTAATTTATAGTAAAAAAAAAAAAAAAAAAAAATATTGGTGTGGCTCCCCAAAAACCTTCAAAAACAAATTTTTTATTTTTTTGGCTCTAGTTTCACCAAAAGTCTCAGTCCTGGTTTCAATCAAGATCGCAAGGCCGGTATATAAATCCCTCAACCTTTGAAATATTCCTATTAATTTAAAAATAAAAAAAAGTTTCCTAAATTTGAAGTGATAATATTCTTTCTTTCTTTATTTATCTACCTTTTTTTCCCCAAGATTGGGAGTAAGGTGCGCTACAAGCATCGGAAAAGAAAAGCAGTAGGAGAACATGACAAATGTCGAAAAGAAAGCCCAGCCTTACCGCCCCCTCTGTACCATTAATGTACCCTGTACCCTAGAGCTTCATGGGACCGCGACGGATCCACACTATGGTAAGTCGTCAAGTGTAGGGTTCATCCCCTGGCCAGGTGGGCCCACAACCATACCCTTACAACACCCCGCCATTCTCTCTATCATGCACCTTTATTCTCGCCTCTGCCAAACTCACATTTCTCTCCTGCAAACATTCCTTTACTGACTCAATCCACTTTTTCTTCGGTCTCCCAACCAGTTCGGTTCCCAACTTCTCCACCACTATACATCCAGCAACCAACTTCGATTATCTATTTCATCCTTTCCATGACCAAACCATCTCGACACTGCTTTCATTTATTCTCTCGTTTTGCCTTTCTTCACACCACACAACTCTCTAATATGTTCATTCCTCATTTTGTAATTCTTCTCACACCTAGCACGCCCGTTTCTAGATTGTCCATCTGAACACATTCGAACTTTAGATCTATACTTCTTATTCAGACCATAGTCTCAACTACTATACAATAACACAGGTAACAACATACCCTCATACAAGACCTTAGCGCAGACTTAGTCCTTCTACATTCACCAACGATTTAATTGCACCAGCCACCTTCCTGCCATTCACAACTTTCCTACTACACTCTGCATCATCCGTTCCTTCTCATCCAACCACATACCCAAATATTCAAACTCAGACACTTGTTCCACCTGCTCACCCTTCTAAAATAACTTCACACTAGGGCTATCCTCACTCACAACCATAACCTTACTCTTATCTGCATTTACTTTCAAGCACCCCTAATTTTACATACCCTGCCAAATCTCTTTACTAATTAGTCTTCTCAAACTCTCTTCAGATTCACCACACAGAACCAAATCATCCACATATAATAGATAGGGCACCCTCCACTCATCTCCATTCTTCATCATTCTAACACCATTTCCTGCCCCACCTCTAATTCTTTCATAACCCCATCCATATACAAATTGAATAAGTAATTGGACATAGCACAACCCAGCCTCAGTCTTACTCCGTTATTAATACTAAATCAATCACCTTACACCATTTATTCTCACATACGCCTCACTATCGTCATATACTTTTGATTCCATTCAGAAGCCTACCACCAACACCATATATCACTAACACCTGCCAAAGAGCTTCCTTATTAATCCTATCATACGCCTGTTGCAAATCCATAAAACCTAAATACAATTTATTCTTTTTCTCCTTCATTTTCTCAATCATTTGTTTCAATGTAAAGATTTGATCCACACATCCTACCACTCTAAACGCACCTTGTTTTTTGTTCTTCCACCAATCAGTCCTTCAGTCAAACTCGACACTCTTTCGACCAAAAAAATACCAGCATATATCTTCCTACAACACTCAATAAACTTATTCCCCTATAATTTCTACAGTTCCCCTTTTCTTACTTACCCTTATATAAGGGTACTATTACTGCTCTCCTCCAATCCCTCGAAACTATACCCTCCATAAACGCTTTATTACTCAATTTTAAGGGCAGTAAATCTACAATCTCACAGCCATTTTTGATCGTTTACCAGTAATTTCATCTATACCTGCAGATTTCCCATTTTTCAACTTTCTCACTCTACCCATTACTTTCTCCTTGCTAATAACCTCATCTCCAAAATACCTATTCCTTCTTGCACTATCAAACCCACACACACATTCACTATCACCTCTTCATTACTGCCAATATTATGCAGATTTTCGAAGTGTTCTTTCCACACTCCCCTCACATCCATTTCATCAGTTACAAAAGCACCATCCCTATTCATTATTCTAAGCAGGTTCCCCTTCTCATTCTTAACCTTTCGCGCTTCCCTCCAGAAGAGCTTCCTATTCCCTTGTAAGTCCCCATTCATCCTCCTTCCAAACTGTTCATTTACCTCTTGTTTTCTCCTACGTATGCACTTTTTAGTATTTCTTTTTTCCTCCTTATATAATTCCAAGCATCTTTCTTTTGAAGCCTCATCATTGGCTTTTAGTATATTTAACCACGCTTCTTTTTTACTTTTAACCGCTTGCATCACCTCTTCATTCCACCACTCACTGTTAACATTCTTACTTCCTACCTTAGCACATCTACATACTTCCTTTCCAATGTTAACAACTGCTTCCTTCATCTGCTTCCAGATTTGTTCAGTTTCAACTTGTTCACATTTAACTGATTTACTTGCGAGCACTCTTACATACTTATCCTTATTACCTTATTCACTCAACTTCTCACTCATAATTTTACCTACTTCCTTCCGTACCACCTTCCTCTCCATCCAAGCCCCCACTAACTTAATTTTATAGAACAACATAATGATCAGATAATCCCATTCCCTAAACCCCCTCACTGATTTAACATCAACATACTTCAACATCTCCTTCTTCACCAACACAAAATCAATCATACTTGCACTTCGATACCATCTACCTACACCAACTCTAATTTTTATGGATACTCTTGTGTTTAAAGAAAGTATTACTTACACACATACCTCTCTCCTCTCAGAAACAATCATATTCCTACCATTCTCATTTTCCCGACCCTTAAAACTACCTGTTATACCATCCCTTTTTGATCACCTCTATCAACCATTCAGGTCCCCCAACACTATCAGTCTCTTAGCTTCTACTCACCCCATCAAAACATCATTCAGATTATCCCAAAGATCGTACTCTCTTCAACGTTTCCCTCATGATGGACCATACGTCACAACCACACATACCTTATTTTCAAACTTAAATTTAACCATTAGAATTCTAGGACTCACACACACAAAGTCTACCATAGCTCTATACCACAAGTTACTCATCAAAATTGCAACTCCTTCTCTCCCCCTCTCATTCCTTTCCACACCAGCACACACACATTTCACACCACACCACTCATTTTCACCGTTTCCTTTCATCTCTGTTTCCGTCACAGCGAGCAAATAAAATTTGCCCTTTCTAAATACATCCATCACCTCTCTTCTCTTCAACATTTATTCCTCTGACATTCCATGTACCCATACGATTCATACAATTTCGCCGAAAATTAGACGGCCGGCCGTTTACGGCGATCACGACCATCTCCGAGTCATGAATTAGCATTCCTAGCAAGAGATAGGTGGTGAGTGGGCAGCCAACAACTACCCCGTCCCTTAGTCGCCTTCTACGACACGCAGGACATACGATGTTGGCAATTCTTTCTCCCCCACTGAAATGAAATATGAAAGAACATATTTTCTAAGACTCCAGAGTAATGTGATTACGTAGACAATCATTTATTGCATAATTCACATTTAAATTTCCCTATGCCATGTTCCTAGGTAGCTATATGTAATTTTTGGTTTCTAAATTGCTGTTATCCAAACTGGGAATGAAACCAACAGTCAGTGGAGTAGCAGTTCCGCTTCATAAATATTTAAAATTATTTACTACTATTGTGTGTTAAATTAGTAATTTGCTTAACAATTTTGGTTGTACACAATCAGACGAAAAACACTATTAGAAATTTTCAGATTATTATTTGAAAGTTATTTTTTTAAATTTTCAGGTATAATATTTTGATTATTATATTAAAAAAAGAATTAGTGAAATACTTTATTTAATATTTTTATTTACTATTTCCTTTCATAAACTTAATTTCAATAATTTGCTGACTGGAAATTAACATTTTCCCTTAGTTGATTAATTTTTAAATATATTAGATTAGGATATATAATAGTCGTAAGAAACGACAAAATGGACAGTGTTGCAGAGTTAGGGACCCTCTACCATTTATTTATTCCTTAGGAATGCTTATGCATGTCTCGTAATGGAGGCGAGATTGTGATTGACTGAATATGTAGGGTGTTGTTCCAAAGGACTGGAGGAGGGCAATGATAGTACCCCTGTATAAGAGTAAGGGTAATAAGGGGAACTGTGGAGACTATAGGAGAATTAGTTTATCGAGTGTTGTATGGAAGAATTATGCTGGGATTTTGGTTGAAAGAGTGTTTCGAGTGACTGAGGTACTGATTGTTGAAGATCAAGGTGCCTTTAGAAGTGGTAGAGGACGTGTATATCAAACTTTTACATTGGAGAAAATGAGAGGCAAGAAAAACTAACTATATTTAGGTTTTATTGACTTGCAACGGAAGTATGACAGGATTAATAGTGAAGCTCTGTGGCAGGAGTTAATGATACATGGTGTTGGTGGTAGGCTTCTGAATGGAGTTAAAAGAATGTATGTTGATAGTGAAGTGTGTGTGAGAATTAATGGAGTGGAGAGTGAATGGTTTAACATTAATAGTGGAGTGAGACAGGGATGTATTTTTTGTGTGTAGTGGAAAAAGAATTTCCACACCGTACATTTCGGCGTGTCGAAAATGGCGAATAATGGGACAGTAGTAGCTGGGGGTTGGGTCCCGCCATCACTTATTTGTACCCTAGAAATGCTCGTGCATGACTCGAACTTCCGGTGCAAGTTTGAACACCCTACCCCCAGTCATGGGGAAGCAAGGGATATTATATATATATATATATATATATATATATATATATATATATATATATATATATATATATATATAACACATATATATATATATATATAATATACTATATATATATACTTATATATATATATATATATATATATATATATATATCATATATATATATATATATATATAAAAGGGGCGTTAGGTGCGAGAAGAATCGATAAAATGAGGAATGAATGCATTAGAAAGAAAGGCACATAACAGGAGTGAACGGCGAGACTTTGCCCTGGGGACGAACCCCACATTGACGAGATACCACGGTGATGGTCGTCGCGGTCTCGTGAAGTCTTATGGTGGATTTTCTGATTGCGACGAGTTCTCGCTGGGAGTATAAAGGGGGGGAAGCTTTCTTTTCGACTTGCTTCATGTTCTACTTTTCTGTTTCGGTGTATATGGGGGATAAGAAGATTATATATCTTTATCTTCCTTTTTTATTTCCCAAGATTGGGAGTAAGGTGCGTAGCATGCATCGGAAAAGAAAAGCAGTAGAAGAATATGACAAAAAAGTCGAAAGAAGCCTTCGCACCCCCTCTATACCTTTTAATGAGAACTCGTCGCGGTCAGAATCCACCCTAAGCTTCATGGGACCGCGATGGATCTACCTGGTAGATCGTCAATGCGAGGTTCGCTCCCTTAGCCCCAGGTGGGCCTAACCATACCGCAAAACCCCGCCATTAACTTCTGTTATACACCTTTTCTTCTCGCCTCTACCAAACTCACATTTCTCTCCTTCAAACATTCGTTTACCGACTCAATCCACTTTTTCCTCGGTCTCCCAGCCGGTCGGTTCCCAACACACTCGCAATACAACCGCTTAACCAACCGACTACCATTCATCCTTTCCAGACCAAACCATCTCAACATACTTTCATTTATTCTCTCATTTACCCCTTTCTTCACACCACACAACTCTCTAATACGTTCATTCCTCATTTTATCAATTCTTCTCACACCTAACACGCCCCTAAGACACATTGAACTTTAGATATACTTCTTATTCCAGACCATAGTCTACTACTATACAATAAATAACACAGGTAACAACATGTACCTCATGTAGACCTAGCCTCAAGACTTAGTCCCTGTGCATTCACCAACGATTTAATTGCACCAGCCACCTTCCTGCCATTCACAACTTTCCTACTACACTCTGCATCATCCGTTCCCTTCTCATCCAACATATATCCTAAATATATAAACTCAGACACTTGTTCCAGCTGCTCACCATCTAACATA
>JABUQX010069837.1:37500-50732 GCA_015478945.1 Trachelipus rathkii | reverse complement strand
TGACGCACTTTTGGAGACGAGGGACAAGCTTCTTGAATGACTGCGCTGCATAGAATATTATTCTTTTTTTTAAGGAAAGTGGATTGAGTTCTATAGAAATATTGTTATGACCATTGATATTTAAACTATGTAGTATATTGGGATGTTAGGGGGTTAGTTTGGGGAGCGGTGGGGGTTTGAATACTATGGGAGAGGGTTTGCCTATGGCGAAAAAAGCCTATTTAATCTCTGGGGAAGCTTTGAATGGAGATCAGTAGACGTAACCCGACCGAACGCCTATTTGCATTGCGCTCCTGTTATTTATTCCCCTATTAGTTGGCAATAGCGCAATAAAATACATGGGGACCTGCTTTTTACTCGACGTCACCCGACCGAGAAAGAAGTAAGTACTCTATCACCAAGAAAGAAGAAACAGCAGAAATATTAGATGGAATGTCTAATTGATAAAGAAGTAAGATAAGGTTTAGAAAAAACAAAGTATCTCCACCTGTTGACCAGCGCCCCCGCGTCCGAATCCTGTCGACCAAATGTCCCTCCTGAGGCTGGACCGGGATGCTTGAGCGTTCTATGTAGCTTCCCCCCCCCGGGCGCAGAAAAAATGACTTCGTCTTGAGATTTCTTCTCCGGCAGCTTTGCCGGCAGTTCGACCCACACGCCAGAGCGACGCTCATCGAAACTTTCTTAATATATATTATTATTAATATATATTATATAATTATATAATAAGTATACTATTATATATATAATATATATACTATATATGATATATATATATATAATATATATATATAATTTACTATCTATATATATATCTATATATAAATTAAACTACTGTTTCTAAGATCCTGGGTTCGGCTTCTAACTCTTTTTTTCTTTAGGGTGCTGACCACTAGAACTTTAATTAAAATTTAAATATAAAAATAATAACAATGATAATAAGATAGAACATTGTGTACTGCTACGCGCAACTTAAGGATGCATTTTTACAAAAATATTTAGCAATTATATTTCATATTTGGTTGTGAGAAAGTTATTAATTTTATATTTAACATGCTTTTATATAAGGAATAATACAATTGAAATTATAATAAATATAATAACGTTCTTTATATTTGTGCTTTATTCAAAAATATTTCCATTCCAGTTCCCATTAAGTTATTGCTGGCATATTTATAATAAGAAGTTGACTCTCCAGAACAAAAATCAATAAAAAATGTAACTTAAATTTCCAATAATTTAGGGTACTAATTTACAGGTACAACTATATGTTACTAACCTAATCTAAACCCAACTAACCAATGTCTAAAACCTAATATTAACGGAGTCAACCTCCTATACAATGTCTATATTCAAGTATAATTAGACTACATAGCTTGTTATATGCGATTAACATATTACAAGATTCTTTAAACTAGCTACAATATAAAGAATTAAAAAATAATTAGCTGAAAGAAACTAAAAAAGTATTATTCAAAACATACATAATAATATATATATATACCTTTAAATAAACATATCAGCTATTTCAATACTTCAAAAATCAAAATCTAAGTTATGATGCAAAAACATTAAGCTCTCACTAGTATCTGGCTAGAGCCTGTTCCTTTTGGGGTGTTTACATTCCTACACTAAAAATGCACTCGCTCTCGACTGATGAGGAGGGGCTTGATTAAATATAAAAAAAAATAAATATTTGCTGCAAGCACTGGAGTAATAATAATGGAACCTTGCCCATGTTTCTGTCACCACGAGAAAGGATTCTCTTCTGTAGAGCCTACAATCTCCATGTTTTTGTAGAGCCTCATTTCCTCTTTCACAGGAATGCAAAAATTGAATTATCTTTGCTCCTTGATGACTCGCTCTCTTCATTTTTTTTGATGAGGTTCACTTGATGTGATTCTTTGAAGCCGTGAATGATTATGTCAATGCCCATATTCTCGGCCATGAAACCTTCATCAAAGTCTAACAATATCCAAATCCTCTTCTTCTTCAGTAGGTCTATTTATTTGCGAAAAAGCCACCATCAGTTAGGATTCAGTGCTGATTTGCCAGGTTTGTAATAAGGGTGGCTATCACTTCTGTGAATCTTTTTTTTGGTCCACAGAATAAAGTTTGCTTGTTAGCCTATTTAAATGCAAGAGTTAATGATGCAGATATAAGAGGAATAGTTGGCCCTTTTGGCTAGCGTAAGAGATTCCTTTATATAGAAACTTTTATATATGGAAAACTAGATTAATTATTAATCAAAAGTTCATTGATAATTCTTCACCCAAAAATTAAGAAGTATCGGCCATATTAATATACTGAACAAGAAATTGGTTGATACTCGCCAATACCATCCGGCATATCCCTAATATATATATATACTTACGTAATATATAATATATATAATATATTATTATATATTATTACTATATCATATAATATATATATATCTTATACATATAGTAATAATATATTATATAATCATAATAATATATATATATATATATATATATATATATAGTATAGTATATATATATATATATATTATATTCATATACTATTATATATATATACTATATAGTCTTTAAGTTTGGTGAGAGAGTCCAAGAGCAGAAATATTTAATACTATATAATTTAAAAGAAGCATATAATTTGTCTAAGACAGTATCCAGATATAAAAATAGGCTTTTCAAAATTCACGGATCTCAGACCTAAAGAATGTATCCTCGCAGGTGCAAGTGGAACTTATAACATGTGCGTTTGTATTAGGAATGTACCAGAAACACAATTTTTTAAAAGTTCTGATTTCAGCCTGTATTTACTGTAACTTTCCACTTTTTCAAATGTCTTTCTTAAAAAAAATTTGGTAATTGATTTGGCATTTACTTAGCCTCAAAATCAGCGAATTATGACATAAAAAATTCACGAAAACAAGCAATTTTTTACTAAGTATTGTGATTTAGTGATGGTAGTGTTCACAGGATAAACCCCAATATAGACCGACACGGGGACGGATTTTTTGCCGGCGCGGCGGCCTCTAATTTAGCCGGGGCCGGCGCCGGGCTAGCTAAAATAGAAATGTAAGTCAAAAACACTTAAAGTCTTAAAACTAAAAATTATATAATTTCAATTATAATATTCTAAATTATAAAAAATACCTTTACATTTAATAATTTCCAATTAAAAATATTCGAAAGAAATTTTTAAAATAATTGATTGACTAGAATAAGTGATTAAATAATATATATATGATGTATATTAATATAATAAATATTATATATAATATAATATTATATATATATATATTTATATATATTATATATGATATAATATATATATATATATTATATATATATATATAACTATATATATAATATATATATATATATTATATATATATATAATATATATATATATATATATTTAAGAAGCTACTTGTCGTTAGTGACCAATTTACTTTAGAGAGGAGGAAGCCCTGGCGATTCTGTTTTAGTATTATGCTTTACTGGCATTTAATTTATTACTAAATTACATCGCTGCAACATTTTTAAAGACACTTTTTTTAATGAAAATAAATTTTTAAAAGGAAAGCTAATTTCGTCCCGACACGCGAGAACCCTTCAGGCTAAGGGACTGGATTTCTTTCCTGATCTTCATCAGTTCAAGTGTGTTTCAGGTGGTCTGCTATTTTCTTCATGTTGTTGTTGAAATATTTTCATGTTTTCAGATATTCATTTGTATAAAATCAATATCTTAACTGTCACCGGGATGCTTATTGTAGGTGTTACTATTATAAATGCAAAAGGATTCCATGATTTTGCCATGATGATATTTCTGATCATCTTATATTGTTGATATTGATAGATGCCTGTGTTACGCCTATGACTGTTAAAGCTGAAATTATGCTTGTCCTCGCTGCAGGTCATCTTGCATGCTTGATTTTCTCTTTGCAAAATCTATTGGTTCACCTATATATGTTTTATATTGCAAGTATTGAGAGGGATGTGATATATACAGCTTTTGGGGGAGATTTTCTTTTACGGTTTTTTGGTGTTGAAGAATGTTTATTAAGGCTTGATGGATATTATGGAATCGAGGTAATAATTTTTTGTAATATTTTCTTTTAACAATTATAATTTATGTAATTGAAGGAAATTGGTTAAAAGAGTGTTGTTGCTTTTCGGGGAAAAAGGTCTATAGTCCCTCTTTTTTGCTCTGTTATTAAAACTGCTCTTTGTGATGAAAACTCAGGATAGATAGAGACAGTAGGAAGAAACATATTGTGGATGTTTTTAGTTTCTTGTGCTAGAAGAGGGGAGAGCATATACGAAAAGCACGGAGGAGCAGACAATAGAGATGGACAGGAACAGCTAATTTGGTCGTTTGGGAATGGATTAAGGGAAGCCAAGTTGTCTATACTAGTTGGTGCGATGTGTGGTTTCATATATAGAAAATTCGCATAATTGTTCATATTCCCATGTGATTAACAGTATCGAGGGAATGGGATAGCGCAGTTGGAAGCAATTTCCTATCTTATACTGAAAACTATGCAAGGATGAAGAGTTAATATAGTTTAGGACTTCATTAGGGTTTGGTGTTGTGAGGGAGGCAGACAAAAATGTCATCTAACATATCTATTCTAACCATAAACTATTGTTTGTATAATATGATAAAATTCTTATTATCCAATATATGTTTTACTTCGCAGTATCGGTGCAGGTATTACAGCCGACAGCTTTGTTTGTAATATTTGCCATTAAAAATAAAAGAGACAGTTAAGTCTGTAATAGAGATTGGGCCTTGCCCGTTATTCATATTATCCTATATTTAAAACACAAGCTCAATTAATCCTCTCTCGAGTTCATATAGTCCTAAATTATACTACTCGATTCATCCTTCAGTTCAGTATACGATAGAAGAAAAATTAAAAAGGCTTTCCAACAAACCTCTATCCCTCCTCGATACTTAAAAATCACATGGAAAAAAATAAACCAAATCACTACTGCAATTTTACATATCATAGTAGAAAACCAAACATCAGTCTCGCACCAAACTATATACATTGCTATCTAATCATTCCCTCAAACACAAATTTAGCTGTTCTGTCATCTCTATCTTCTCCGTTTTTTCGTAATATGCTCATCCCCCTCTTTGCACAAAAACTAAATACAGTACAATACTTTCAAAATCACTTACTATCCTGAGTTTTTCATCACAAAACATTAACAATCAAGCATAAAAGAGGTACTATTTAGCACCTTCTCCAAACCCCAAAAATTAGCAACACCTTCCTTTTACCAATTCTCCAATTACCATCTATATTTCGTAAACAAATATTACCAAAAAATATTTACCCTCATTCCATCAAAAAACATCAGGAATTGCATAAAAAACATTCTCAAAACCCCCCAAAAAAATGAAAATCTCTCCCCCAAGCTGTGTTATATCACATCCCCCTGCAATACTTTGCCAAAAATTAAGAACATATATAGCAGTTGAACCAAGCATGAACAGAAGGAAAAATAACAACAGAATGACTACCTGCACAACGGACAGCACTAAATCAGCTCTTAACAAAGTTCATAGGCTAACACAGCCACTCTCTGCCCACGTCTATCCCAATATCATCACAATAATTAAAGAGGTTTGGTTAATCAGAAGAATACAATCCACCGGCCAAATCATGCGATCTTTTGCATTTTATTTTATAATTAGTAACAACTACCAATAAGCATCCCGGGTAAAAATTTAAGATGATTATATAACAAAATGAATTAATCTGAAAAAGAACATCAAAATATTCAACAACACCATGAAGAAAGAACAATAAGCAGACAATCACTGAAAACCACACCTTGAACTGATGCAACATCAAAGAAAGCAATTATCCCCAGTCTCTTAGCCTGAAGACTGGTCCCCGCCAGACGTACTGTCGGACGAAAATTATCTTCTTTTTTAAAAATTTATTCATTAAAAAAAAAAGTTTCCCTTTACAATCTGTTCATGTTTTTAATTGTTGTAACATTTAGTAAAATTAAAATGACGTGACAGTAAAGCCATAATACTTAAAAAACGAATCCAAGCAGGCTTCCTCTCATAAGATTTATATATAATAATATATATATTATATATATTATATATATATATATACTATATATATATATAATATATAAATATTATATATATATATATATATATATATATATATATATATACTATAATATATAGTATATAATATAAATTAATAACTATATATATATAATAATATATATAACAGTAATATCGCTAATACATAGTATATATATTAGTTCAATTAAATAAATAATTTTGAAAAGAAGATTTCGGAAATATTTGATTTTCTTGAATAGATAATTTATTAAAAATAAATAAATACATAAAATAATTTTAACGAATTATATGTATTCCTGTGTTCCGATTCGTTTTTTGATATACATATTATCCAATTTTTTGTGAAAAACTATTAATTAAATTTGCCCTCCAATTTTAATTTGAATAATCATGGTTAAACAAAAAAACATTGATTAATTTAGGTATGTTTAATATTTATTTGCCCGTCAATTATATATATAACAAAGGAGTGAATGGACACTATAAAATATATATTTTTTTTGTTTGAATTTATTTAACCGCTCTATTATCTTAGTGTAAATTCTACAGTAAACCCCGGTTATTAAAACCCCGGTCTTTCCTGATTTTTGGCCGGGCTCGGGCAGTTGCCGGGGCCCCGTCTGGTTCCTAAAACCCAATTCCACACTTTTTTGTTTTATAAACAAACATGATAACCAAGTTGTGCTTGCCGTGATTAAGTGAGAACCAAAATTGGGAATTGATCAAATTTGATTCAAACAAACAACTAAATAAGTTGACTTCACTAAAATTGTATAGAATTAATAGATAAATATACACAGTTGTTTTTCTAAAGAACACAAGAAAAAGTCTAGCTACAATTCAACAAAAATATATTTTTCTTTTTCCAAGTTTAAAATATAGCTTTAATCAGGTTTTATTTTTAGATCATGAAGCGTTGTAAGACCGTTATTCGATAAATATTTTGTGGGCTATGCTCAATCAAGAATGGTCCCCAGCTTTAGCACAATTGTGCATAAACAACAATCACAATTCCTCATAAAAAAGTAGCTTTTTGTGTACAAAAATGACATCAGCTGATGTATGGAGCACCTGGTTTTGATAAACAAATAAAAAAAAAAACAATAAACCCCAAATGTTTATATTACAAATAATTGACTTCAATATTGTAATTGGTTGTGAATGGATTTTATTGGATTAGGATCGTCCTCCTCACCTATATATTGAACTGCAAAAAAATCAACATCGAAATTTCAACAACGGGGCCTAAAACCCACCCCCGCCAACTCATGTTTGTTATACTTTTTTTTTTTCATAAGAACATTCCCCAAACTTCATCGGCAAGCACCAGAAATAGCAACCTTACAGAAATTAGGAAATTCCTATGTTGTTATCATCATATCCATATTTTTTCGGAATTAGCACTGTTTTGACCAAACAAACAAATGCAAACTTTGAAGCATTATCCCTTATAACATTTTACAAGCACATATGTAAAACAAGAGAAGATGAGAAGAGACGAGAGAGGAACAGAGAAGAAGACGAGGACAGAGAAAGAGAGAGAGAGAGAGAGAGGGAAAGCGCGAGAGAGAGACCAGAGATCGAGACAGAAAGAAGAGACGAGAAAAAGAGAGAGAGAGAGAGCAGGAGAGACAGAGGAGAGAGAGATAGAGAGACGAGAGAGAGAGAGAGGGAGAAGAAGAGAGAGAGAGAAGAGAGAGAGAGAGAGAGAGAGGAAGAGAGAGAGAGACGAGAGAGAAGAGAGAGAGAGAGAGAGAGAGAGAGAGAGAAGAAGAGGAGGAGAGAAACGAGAGAGAGACGAGAGAGAGAGAGAGAGAGAGAGCAGAGAGAGGAGAGAGAGAGAGAGAGAGAGAGAGAGACCCAGACAAGAGAGAAAGGAGAGAGAAGAGAGAGAGAGAAGGAGAGCTGATAAGACGAAAAGCCCTAGGGGAAATTTATAGGGAGGAAAAGAGAGGAAGAGAAGAAGACGAAGAAGGCCGACGGGGAGAAGGAAGGAGAGAAAAGGAGGGGAGGAGAGGAGACGAAGAGAGAGAGAGAGCGACGAGAGAGAGAGAGAAGAGAGAGGAAGAGTGAGAGAGAGGAGAGAGAGGAGAGAGCAGAAGAGAGAGAGATAGAGAGAGAGAGAGAAGAGACAGAGTGACATCGGAGAGAGCAGAACGAGAAGAGAGAGACGGAACGAAGAGAGACGGACGAGCGAGAGGAGAAGAGAGAGAGATAGAAGAGAGAGAGAGAGAGAGAGAGAGAAGAGAGATGATGTGAGAGACGAGACGAGAGAAGGAGGGAGAGAAGCTCGAGAGAGAGAGAGGACGAGAGAGGAGAGGGGAGAGAGAAGGAGAGAGAGAGAGAGAAAGAGGAAAGAGAAAACAGAAAAGGAGAAAAGAGAGAAAGAGAAAGAAAGAAAGAGAGGAAAGAGGAAAGAGGAAAGAGAAAGAGAAAGAGAGAAAGAAGAGAGAGAGAGCAGAGCAGAGAAGGAGAGAGAGAAGAGAAGAGAGAGAGAGAGATAGAAGAGAGAGAGACGAGGACGACGGAGACGAGACGAGAGAAGAATGAGAGATGAGAGCAGAGGAGAGAGAGAGAGTTTTTAAAGGCAATTTTTCTTTAATATAAATCGACACCTACACCATTATGCATATATTTCACTTAATTTTATGATATATAATGCTAAAGTATCATGAAATAAAGTCTATATAAAATAATATTCAATATCAGAACAATCAGAACCCATTCGATACAAAAATTTCAAACAAACTACCACAAGCCCACATTATTTCTGTATACATATTATTACCGTGAAGAGAACGAGAGAATTCATATAGCTATATTATTGCATTATTTTTATCGAATACTTATTGGTAGGACACGCACTAGGCTGCCTCCCTTATAAGTTGCTGTAAACAATTGACCGTCATTCGTCCGCCCCGGGGTTAAAAATAGGTTACTCCTAACCTGGTCAATATAAACCTATAGAACAATGTCCAATTTTTTAGTAGTTTTTTATAAGATAGACTAAATTTGTTTAATGTTCTTATACCTATCTCTGTCTCTATCAGATAGATAAAAAAAAGTGCAAATCATACTGTTTCATTTTTTTATGAAATGGCTACATACTGTAATATTTAAAAGTGCCTTTTTGTTATATAAGTGTAAATTTATTTTATTATATTATGAAATCATAAATTTTTAGCTTTCACAGTTGTGAATTGATTTAGTAAATTTTTGTCTGGTCAAGTTCATCGTGATAATGTTGCGTTGAGTATCTGCGTCGTATAGTTAAATGCCTATTTTGTAAAAAGTGCAATATTATTATATTATTATTATTTATATTAATACTTATGTATTATTATCTATTATTATTATTATATTATTATTATTATTAAAAATTAAAATTGATTGTCATTAATTTAAAATTTATAATATCTGTAAATTTTTTTTGGTCACAAAAGTTCACATTAAATGTGCATACATAGGCCTACTCATAATATAAAGTGCCTTTTGTTAAAAGTGCAATTATTATTATTTATTATTAATATTATTATTATTATATACTTATAGAATTATTAATTTATTATACATTATTATAAAAAATTATTAAAAAGAATTTTCATATTATCTTTAAATATGTAATATTGTAATTTTTATTCCCGTCAAAAATTTCACTTGTGGAAATGTGCGTTACATAGGCCTACTCTAATATAAAAGTGCCTATTTGTTAAAAAAGTGCAAATATTATTATTATTTTTAAAAATATTAAACATTTATTTCTTTCATAATACTTTTTTTTTCAATGTTTATTTACCATAAAAAGATGAAAATAAAATTTCATAATTTTGTAAAAAATCAACATTTGCAAAATGCTAATAAAATATAACTTACAACTTGTTTTTTTTCTATCCAAATTAACTCTATAACATTATTAAACTCTATTTAACATCTTAAATATAATTATAATTATAGTTTGGAAAGCACAAACCAAATAAAAAATTTATACGGTTTTCCCTGAAATCAATTTTTTGAAAATGAATTTTTCAAAAAAAATTTTAAAATATTTATTTACACATTTTTATCATTTTCATTATTCTACAACATTAAGGAAACTCTAAATGTGAGAAAAAACTATTAAATATAGATGTAACTTCAAATTTTGATTTTTCATGATTCATTAAAAAAAAAAAAGCCAATTTTGACCAGTTTTACCCCAATTTATGGTATTATTATAATATAGTATATATATATATATAATAATTATATATATATATATATATAATAATAATAACTATAAGTAAATAGCCCTACTACTATAGTATATATATATATATATATATATTATATATATATATAGTGAATTTTTTATTTACCCTTGGTTGCAAGCAAAAAAAAAATTTTTATTTAAAATTTATTTACTACACTGTGAGTACACTTATTTTCAACAGTTAAAAAAGTAAAACAATCAATAAACTTCACATGAGTTGGACTGGTGAGAAAGTATGACAATAGCTTTCGCTTTCAGTGAAGCCTCCTCAGTTGTCTAATGTGATCTACACCGACTCAGTGAATTTAGTAGACTGAAACTATCTCTGTTGTTATTTTCGATTTCCAGAAGAATAAGGTAATGGGCGAGATGCGTATTTTTTTGAATGCCGATCGTTTGTGGTAAGCCTTCTGGCATATTTCCAGAGCTTCAATAAAGAAGTTTCTTAAAAAAACTTTACTTTACTTAACTTTTCTGAACTTAGAAATTTTTTTGAACTTAGAAAATTTTTTCAGAAAATATACACCGATTCAAATCTAGATATTTACCAGACTGAAACTATCTCTGTTGTTATTTTCGATTTCCAGAAGAATAAGGTAATGGGCGAGATGCGTTTTTTTTTTTTTTAAATGCCAGTTGTTTATTTTTTTTCGGGGGTAATTTTAAATCTCAAAAAATCAATACTTTATGGAGAACACGTGTACAAATGCACAGACACACACATACGTGCCTACAGCAGAGCGCGAAAAAATTGATAATCTGTATGCACTGATAGACGCACATATGTAAATAAAATGGAACAATGACAAACCATACACCCATTTGTTTACACATGTAATTATAGATATGTGCATACACATTAGCACATACAAACATACATTCATGCATACATACATCTAAACACATGCATTCACAAGCACTCATACAAAAATATTCATTAACATATACATACATGTGCATTCATGCATATAAAATTAAATATACATAGGCATGAATACATACAACCGCACATATATGCATATACATGCTCATACACATGGATCATACATAAACACATGCATAAATATAAACAAACATACAAACATAAACGTTCAAGCATACATACAAGCCTTCAAGCAGTTAACACAATGAGTTTTGACACTATTGGTGAATGATTGATGTGCTTTCCTTGATTGATAGGGTGGGCAGTGGTTAACTTGTTATGTGTTGTGGGTGTTTATCCATGAAAAGTTGATCAAATTTTTTTTTTTTTTTTTGAGTGGTGTTTTAGGAAACTTTGTTGTATGCTGTCCAATGAGTGCTATCCTTTTAAGGTGTTGAAATTGTTGTAATGATTTATGCAGTAGGTTTCTATTAATCTTCTTTTGCATTGGTTAGGGATACAGGCCATAGTTTGCATGGAATTGATGTTTATGTGGTGGTTGGTTGAGTTGAGATCTATGGATGGCTAAAGATGAGTTCTGATTGTCTTTTTGGAGATCGAATGTGTGCTGGTATTTTCTTCTATCAAAATCGTTGGTCTCTCCTATATATGTTTTGGGGCAATGATTGCATGATATTGTATAAATACATTGTACGGGTTCAGGTGGAGGTCTGGGTGGATGGAAAAGTTTTTTCAGAGGGAGGGCATTAGTGGAGGTTAGTGTTATGTTTTGGGGTATGTATTTTTTGAGGTGTAGTGTAGTTTTTTCTGGGATGGGGAGAAAAGAAAGGGTGGGAGGGGTGTTTGTGGGGGATATTGGTACTGTTGTAGTATTTTGCTCTTGCTTTTCTATAGGCATGATTGATGATGTGGTTAGGATATTGAAGTTTTTTGAAGGTGGTTCTGATTAGATCATTTTCTTTGGTAAGATTGATGGGTGAGCAAATTCTGAAGGCTCTGATATATAAGGCAGTAAGGGTGGCTATTTTTGCAGAAGTAGAGTGGGAGGAAAACCAGTGTATGTAGGAGGGATTAGAGGAGGGTTTTCTGTATATAGAAAAGTTTTGATAGAAGAAAATACCAGCACACATACGATCTCCAAAAAGACAATCAGAACTCATCTTTAGCCATCCATAGATCTCAACTCAACCACCACATAAACATCAATTCCATGCAAACTATGGCCTGTATCCCTAACCAACACAAAAGAAGATTAATAGAAACCTACTGCATAAATCATTACAACAATTTCAACACCTTAAAAGGAGAGCACTCATTAGACAGCATACAACAAAGTCTCCTAAAACACCACTCTCCTACGATTAAAAAAATTTATCAACTTTTCATGGATAAACACCCACAACACATAACAAGTTAACCACCGCCCACCCTATCAATCAAGAAAAGCACATCAATCATTCACCAATAGTGTCAAAACTCATTGTGTTAACTGCTTGAAGGCTTGTATGTATGCTTGAACGTTTATGTATGTATGTTTGTTTATATTTATGCATGTGTTTATGTATGATCCATGTGTATGAGCATGTACGGTATATGCATATATGTGCGGTTGTATGTATTTATGCCTATGTATGTATATGTTAATGAATATAATTTGTATGACTGCTTGTGAATGCATGTCTGTTTAGATGTATGTATGCATGAATGTATGTTTGTATGTACTAATGTGTATGCACATATCTATAATTACATGTGTAAACAAATGTGTGTATGGCTTGTCATTGTTCTATTTTATTTACATATGTGCGTCTATCTGTGCATACGTATGTGTGTATGTATGTGCGTTTGTACATGTGTTCTCCATAAAGTATTGATTTTTTGAGATTTAAAATTACCCCCTGAAAAAATAAACGATTGGCATTTAAAAAAAACACGCATCTCGCCCATTACCTTATTCTTCTGGAAATCAAAAATAACAACAGAGAT
>JABUQX010069837.1:0-35000 GCA_015478945.1 Trachelipus rathkii | reverse complement strand
TTGAAAATAAGGAGAATAGAAATTCAGACTCAACAAAGAATTTGAATATATGATGACTTAAACTTGATTTGACGGGAAATGGTTTCAAGTGGGAAGTATGATTCAGGAGAAATCACCACTATATAAAGGACGACGAAGAGAAAAGATTCAGGAGGAATCCCAACGTTAAAATTAGCACGAGGTAAGATTCAGAGAATCTCAAACTCGAAACAATAATACGAAGAAAGACTCAGGATGAATCCAAGCTTAAACATAGACCAGAAGAAGGAGGCTTCAGGATTGAATCCCAGTATAAAAATCAAGAACGGATTCAGGAATGAATCCCGTCTTTAGAACTTATCCCAGCTTTGGAATGACGAAGCCCAGCTTAAAAACCCTGTTAAAATAAACAGTAATTGGTAGTTGTATCAGACTTTCTATTTACATATTTGACAATTAAAGCATGATTACATATATCTTTGCATGTTAAGAAACCTACCCTGGTATATCCAAGAGGGGTTTCTTCAATGGGGATAACTAGGGATGTCAATGGCCTTACAATTACAACAAGACAGTAAACTGTAAACAAAGTGTCAAGTTTACTATCTTCAACATCAACACATAAAATTACAGTCATTTATTTGAAATAGAATTACAAAACTTAAGTAAGGTTATTTATTTGTAGCACTAACCTTGAAAACAGCTAGAAAGTCTTTTCAAGGTCTTCGATGGATTCAATTTGAGCACAACTATGGGTTTATACAACCATATGTGCTTCTGGCTATTAATTATTGGTGTTTACTTTTGTTAAACATACAAGGTTAAACCTAACCAATCCTCATTTTGAAAAATCATCTTTAAAATTGTGTTCACTTTGTAATGTTAAACTAAGTGTTTTGCATATATTTATGGCTTGCCCATTATTTCAACGACAAAGAGCATATTTAAGACAGAAGTGTCAAGAATTGAAGGTATCTTTCGATATAAATACTTTACTCTCATCTATGTTTCCTGGAAATTATATTCTTCATTTTTTGAGGGAGAGTCAAATATTCTCCACTATATAAAAGTGCAGTGTTTACTTTGTTACAGTGATTTTTTTTTTTTTTTTTTTTCTCTATCTGTGAATGGATTAATTAAAATAGTTTTGCACATGCCAATATTCTAGTTGATGAGGAGCACGGAAAATTCATCAAGGTATCAAGGTATCCTCATTAACAAACTAATATCTATAGTTTAGTAGCCATTGAGTGAAGGTGTTTTTATTTTTGCTCCCCATTTACTACTATAGTATGTGAGTTAAGGTAATTTAGATAACAAATTAATAATAGCAAATTTAACTGTGGATTTTAGAAATTTGTTTACTTATTATTGTGATTATTTCTGTTATTAATTTAATTTAGTTGAGTATTGGACTCAGTTAGTGGTTGATAGGTTAACCCTAGGCTAGAGTAGTTAAGAGATTTCCTGTATAGCCTACTGTGTGTTGCAGGTTTATTTGAATTATTAAATAGTTTTTCTGTATTTAACTACAGTATTGTTATATTAATTTTGTGATAATTTAAATTAAATTAAGTTTGCCATAGCCTAAGTTAGGCCTACTTTATAATTTTTATAGCCTTAGCCTAGGGCCTAGGCTATTCCACTGCCAAACTTGTTTTTGAGATATCCTAGCTAGGCTAAACTAGAGGTGGGCTTGTTTGATTGCAACCTATTTTAAAAAGTAGTTTATTTCTTTTAGGCTTTAGGTGATATTTAACTGTAGTTGGTAAAAAATAGGTAGCTACACAGGTTAATAAGCTAATAATAATTTAAAAGTATGTATGCTCTGTGTGATATCTGTGGGACTGTAAAAGGTGTGTAAGAGGTGAATAGATGCCCTGCTTGGCAATGATTTGAATGCGAAGAGGAAGATGTTGTTAAGGAAGGGAGATTGCAGAGACCCCAGGTGAAAGCCTTGAATGGATTGAAGAAGAGCTATTTGAGTTGAAGGAGGGTGTTAGGAAAAGTTAGTAGGATGTCGAGAGGGGGAGCGGGATATGAGGGGTGGGCAGGAATAGTGATTCACCCTGAGCGGGGAAGATGAAAGGAGAAAAAGGATAAAGAGAGTAATTAATATTATAATAGGTCTGCAGATGAATATAGAGTTGTAGAAACTAGAAATAATAATTTAAAGATGAGGATCTCGAAAGTCAGTCAGCCTGCGACCTGCAGTAACAGGTTCGACTGTCTTCAAGGGAAATCAGAGAGTGCAATGGTAGTGTTTTTCTGAAGGGAAGACTGATAAATTGCTAATTGGAGACTATGATACGATACCTAGATAGGACTTCAAAATAAGAATAAATAGAAACGATTGAAAGTATGTTATCCAGATGCCAGAGTGAGTGATATCGCGTGGATAGGATAGATAGAGAGATTGGTTCTACAAATGTTGATTCAGATGTGATTGTGTGCATGTGGGTACAAATGACATAGGACATGGAAGGTCAGATTAATAGAAGATTATAGGAGATTGATTCAGAAGATGAAAACTAGGGAGGAAGGTGCATGATTTCTGGGATTTTACCTAGGTTAGGTGCAGGTCAGGAATGTGGGAGTAGGGCTTTAGGTGTAAATGAAAGGGTTAGGAAATTATGTTTTTCAGAAAATATTAGGTTTTGGATTTGTGGAGAATTTCTGGATAAAGATCTTTTTGCAGCAGATGGAGTTCACTTGAGTCGTAAAGGTGTTGGGCTTTTTAGCACCAGTTTGGAGCTGTTTGTAAACTAGGTAAAGTTGGGGGGGGGGGGGGGTTTAAATCTGGATACAAATAATAGCAATGATAACGGGAATAGTGGTGATATAAATAAAACTAGTGTTACAGGCTCAAATTAAGGATGATAGCAATAAAAATAACAGCATTCCCGAATACTTGAAATGCTTTTACACAAATGCTCATGCATAGAAATAAAAAAAGATGAGCTGATTAGTTGTACCATAAATGAATCTTGACATTATTTGCATAACTGAGGCATGGGTTGAAGAATTATATGGAGACTCTGTCAATAATATACAATAGACGGATATTCACTTTATTTATACCAGCTTAGGAAAGAAGGGTGGGGTGTGGCGCTTTATATTAAAAAGCAATATTCAATCTGTATTGTGACTTTAAAACTAATCATATTGAATCGGTATGGGTATATCCTTATGTTTAATAAATCATATATAATAGAGGTCATTTATAGACCTCCTGACCAAGATAAAGAATTAGACTCAAGAATTGTAAAAGGGTGGAGACAGCATGCCACGAGAAAAAGTATAGTCATAATATGAATTTGATTTTAATTTTCACAACTAAATGGGATTCCTCTTGCATCTAATAGGATCATAGTAGTTCAGTATTTATAAATTGTATACTAGATAACTTTTGAGCCAGATGGTCCATGAACCTACAAGACACGATGCACTATTAGACTTAATATTAACTAACGATGAAAGTATGGTGGATGAGGTTAGAGTTGAGGAAAATTTAGGACTTAGTGACCATAATATAATTAGATTTAATATGAATGTAATATCTGGGCCCAAATTGCAAGTTAATAAGGAAAAGATCTTAGATTTCCGAAATGGCGATTTTACCAAATTTCGAGACATGATTAGTATAACTGACTGGGATAAAAGAGTTTAAAGACCAAAACTGTTTTATCATGTAGGAACATTTTAAGCAAATTTTAATGAATATTCAGTCAGTATGTTTTAAAGATAAACTCATTAGGGTGGCGAAGAGAAAACCTGTTTGGTGGAATAGAGATAAGAGAGAAAATTAATGAAAAGCGTAGATGTTTTAAAATATTCAAGGGTAGTAATAGGGAAGATGATTTAGAAAATTATAGGGAAAATAAGAAGCAGAACTTACACCAGTCAATAAGAGAGGCAAAGAGAGAGGCAGAAATTAATTTAGCAAGGGAATAGTAATAAGAACCAGAAGAAGTTTTTAGCTTTTATAAACTTAAAAGTATGAAAATAGGACAATTGGTCCAATTAAAATTGATGAAAATTTAGTGAGTTCTGCTTATTTTGCTTCAGTGTTTACTGAGGAAAGATTAGATAATAGTTTGGAGACTAATAGTTCTTGTATGCATGTAACAAATAGACTTACAGAATTTGAATTTGATCGTAAAAGATATTTAACGTTTATTAGACCATATTGATCCAGGTAAAGCTACGGGGCCTGATGGGATGGTAGAAATTCTGAGAGGAGTAGTATCAACATTGCAAGGCACTGGGTGATTTTTAAGCGATCTAACATTGGTGAGTACCAGATGACTGGAAAACAATAACATATGTTGTGCCTATTTATATAAGAAAGGTAGTAAGAAGATTTAGGAAATTATAAGAAAGTTAGCTTAACATCTTTGGTTGTAAAAGTTCTGGAAAAATTACTGAAAGGTCATATAGAGAAATATTTGGAAGATAACAAGGTATTGTACGACTCCCAGCACGGTTTTCAGAAAATTGGAATCATGTCAGACAAACCTTTTAGAATTTATAAAATATTACTGACTGCATTGACCAAGGAGATCCAGTTGATGTGTATATTTAGACTTTAGTAGAGCTTTTTAAAAGGTTCCCCACATAAGGCTGATAAAAAAGTTTACAATGTGGTATGGGTGGAGTGGTACATGGTTGGATTAAAGAGTGGTTGCGAGATAGAAAACAGTGTGTACAACTAAGTAGAATAAATCATCAGTAGAATGGTGAGAAGTGGTGTCCCACAGGGTTTCAGTGCTGGGGCCCTATTGTTCCTCATATATATAAATGATTTAGACCAGGGACTTAAATGCAAAGGTTTCTAAGAAGTTTGCGAATACTAAACTCAGTTAGGAATAATGATGGATGTGTAAAGATTTAAAATGATCTTGATAAGCTTCTTGGTGGGCAGATAAGTGGCAAATGAATTTAATAGTAAAAAGTGTAAGGTTCTTCACCTGGGTTACTAAAAGTTTTAGCTACGATATGAATGGGGATTGGCTTGAGTCTGTGGACCAAGAAAAAGATTTAGGTATTGATTATAAGCAGTAATTTGAAAGTAGCTAATCAGTGTTTGGAAGCTAGAAATAAAAGCTAATAAGATGCTGGGCTTAATAAATCGCAATATTGTTTATAAGACAAGGAAGTAATAAGTAAACTGTATAATAGCTATGTTAACCCAGGCCAGTAATGGGGGGCCCATTGCTGATTTGGGCCCACTTATTTAAGAAAGACTTAGATATGCTAGAGAGAGAGTGCAACGTATGAGCAACAAGGATGATTTCTGGGTTTGGTGGAAAGGCCTATGAGGAGAGGCTGAAGAATTTAGAATTTTCTGCTTAGAAAGAGCGGATTTCTCAGGGACATGGTATATACAAAAATATTTATATTATTGCAGCCACTAGGATATCATTAAGATTGGGGGTGGGGGATGAGACAGAGATATCAGTAAGTAATACCATCTTGATGATATAAGCTTGTAAATTCAGTAATAGGGTTGTTAAATTTTGGAATAGTTTGCAGAGGAGGTTTTTGAATGGGACCTCGATTGCAACATTTAAGAAAAGGTTAGATTCGTTTATGGATGGGTTGAGAATCATATAATATATTGACATGAGCCCAAGTGAGCGGGTTAGTTGTGATATAGTTATAGTTAGATGGCATGTGACCATAACTTAGTTATTAATGCATGTGGTTTTGGTATCATATTTATATATCATTGGTTTTGACACCAAGCCAAATTGGTGGATTTGCAGTTACAACAAATTGACAAGTCCTAGGGTGTTTATTTGCATGAGCATGTTTGGGTGGTGGGTTGGCTGGGTCAGTTTTTATTATTGGTTTTATGTTTATTTAAATATAAAATATTAACCATTCCTCATCAACAAACAATATATATTCATGAAAAATTATACTAGAAAAAGAGAATAACAATATAGTATCATGAAACATTGCCAAAGTTGATCATAAATAAAGCAATAAGATGAAAACTCTTACAGGCTGGATCAAAAATGGTCAAAATGTCCAGACTGTATAAAAACATTCCTAAGTTCAAATATTACTATGATTATAATACTTGATTAACAATTGACACCACTTACGCATGATCAATATCTCCCTTACTATCCTCCCCACTAAATCTAAACCCCCACCTCAATTTTCCACGTCGTTCAAGAAAGACGGGAGTGAAGAGGCAAAGAGCATAGAAACAGCGCGCAGAGAAGGATACTCAGGACTCTCAAACTAAACTATAAATAATTTTACAATAAATATTTTATATACAATTTTTAATAAATTTCCACATTTATTCATTAGGGACTCTAAGAATAAACGGTTTGGATGTAGATCATCCAACAACAAAGGAGAATTCAGTTTAAGGTTTCCTTGTTGAGATACTTGCTATGAGGGGTGACAGGAAGTACTCCCCTTTAGCAATGCTTCTATGATAACCATCCATTATGTCGGTCCTCTGACGATATTTTTCGCCCATTGGTATTTTTGTTTCCATAAGAGATTCAAGCAATTTTTAACTGTAGATGGAATGCTCCCGCATCCTTTCTGGTGAGAGTACAGGATCGTCAATCGTATATTTGGCATATTGGTGTCCCAATCCCGACCAATGCGTTTTTCGTTGTACGCATACATATCTTGCCCAGAGGGAAATAATAATTTTGGATTGGGCATTCACCTTTAGTAGCCTCAGTGATTTTATTCATGATCGGGTCATGTGTGTGCCGGAGCAGGTTAAGCAACCAGATATGGTGCGGCCTGAAGCATAATATAGCACTATGTTTGAGGCGAGTATTTCTTTTGATTCTTAACAATTGGAACTACTTGCACTGCTATTAACAATAGCATGATGAATGCTTGAATCGTCAGTTTACTCTAGAGGAAGCAGAAAGAGATTTCTAGATGTCTTGGGCAAGCCAGTCCAACTCTGAAGAAGCATCATATATCCAAACAATTCATTAGTCATGATAGAGGCTGATTATAAAAGACATGCATGAACATTTCCTATTCTAAGATTATTATTTTTACTACATAATAACTGTCACGAAGCGATAAAATGAATTAGAGTAAACTAACCTTCTCTATTTTCTCAATTGTACCTAATAATTTTTTTAAACAAGAGGTAACATCATAAACTTTGAGAAATCGACTAGTTATTCAAAAAAAACAAATTTAATTTTATAAAATTTAAAATTTGATTTCAAAATAGAGGGATATATATTCTTTCCATAGTCAGAAAAGATTTGCTTGGAAAATTACCATTTTTGTTCATCGAAAAACACGTCATACCTCAGTAATAATGAAACTTTTACTTTCATTATTGTATACTCTATTTTAAAAATAAAAACAATCTAGGAAGTCTTTTTCCGGATTATTTTTATTTTTCCACACATTTACTTATCCCATGTGGTCCTATGATTTTGAAGAGAGAGAGTCTACTCATCCAGGCTATATGCATCTATCATGAGAACGTCTTAGGATTATCTCCTTCAGGAACTGGGAAAATCTGGAACTGCAAATAAGTTTTAAAGCTCTCCACTCCACAACCTGTCATGAAACATGACAGGCTCACGTGGAAGAACCCCGAGGAACTGAATATATATGTACATAAGATATATATATATACATTTCAATATATATATATATATATATTTTTTTAGAGGTATGCGGTTTTCGATGAATATATACACAATTGATAGAGGTATTTAAAAAATATACTGTATATATTTATACTGTATATATATTTAACCATCTTTGGTTAAATAAAGTAGGTAAATAAGTCACACAAGACTTTTAGATAGATAGTTGAATAGTTTAATCTTTAGTCTGCAATCATACACGAAGAATCCAGACACACAAAGATCAATTATACAAGAATCATTTACACTAGGAGGGTTTTTTTCGTCACATAAGTTGAAAATTTTTGACGATCAGGCACACTAGAAAGCATACATTCAAAACAGCTTCAATAGATGAAGATGTTTTAGACAATAGTTCAGAAGGAAACTTACTTAAGAGATTAAGAAAGATAGGAATAAGATTTTTTTTTTTTTTTTTTAACTTACCTGATTCATGGTTTAAAGATAAGTTATTTGGCTAAGTATTTTATATTAATTTTTCAGTCAGTAAGTGAACGACAGAACTTTTTTAAGCATATTTTAAGTTTCAGACATTTGCAAACAGATGAAGCAAAGCCAACCTTTATTCTCTGTGCTTATTTACTTCATCTAAGGAGACAACAATGTGTCATTTTATAACCCCGAGAAGAGGTTACAAAAGATTCAAAAGACTGATCCATAAAGCTTATTCATTACTAGAAGTGACTAGCAGATAGTTATAGTGAACCCTGGCTAAACATTTTAAATAACAGGGTTCACCATCAGCGTTACTTCCATATATTAAGGGTTTATTATGGGTATAATATATGTGAACGTTAGCTTTAAAGACATCCGTAAAAGCAGTTATAACTTCTGGTATTGGCAATTGACCCGGAAGTTTTAATAATCGAAGTCTTTTCTGGACCAACTGACCTTGAAGTTTATATTTCACGGGATGCTTTTGTAATTCCTCGATAAGAACATCTCTTACCTCTAGATGTCTATCTACCGATCCATATAAGAAAAGAGAAAAACATTTATATAACGAGTCCCCTCCTCCGCTGATTTCTATCGGAAAGAACCCAGGAGGAATGAAATCCAAAGAAGTATTTTCGGCGGGTTCTTCTATATTATTATCATTTACGGGAGATCGGGAAAGAGCATCGGCAACTATATTTTTAGGGCCTGATATATGACGGATATCAAAGTCATATTCATAGAGCTCTTCCATAGTCCTAGCTAACCTTCCATCAACCAGACTCATATTTTGTAAATAGATGAGTGGCATATGGAAGATGGGTTAATATGTAATGAATTTTAAATAACCACAAAGGAAAGATCTGAGGATTTGACAGCCCAGCATGAAAGCAGTTGCTTCTTTATCAATTACTCCATAATTTCTCTGAGGCAGTGAAGGTCATAGAAATAAAAGCAATTGGTCTGCGTTCGCCGTCTTGAATTTGTGAAAGACAAGCACCAGCCCCAAGGTCTGAAGCATCCACATGGAGCTCCATGGGAGAAACCTCCAGACTATAATCGGGGAAACCTAACAGTGGGGTTAACTAAGGCCTTTTTAAGTTGATCGAAGGCCTGCTGACACTCCGGCGTCCATTTAATGGATCTACCACCAGTCTGGCATGATAAAGGCTTACTGATTTAAGAACAATTGGGAATATGTCGCCTATAAAAGTTTACCATTCCCAGAAACTGGCGTAATTGTTTTACTGAAGTGGGGACGGGAAATTCTAAAGCTCCTTTGAGATTTTTCTGAAGGGGAAGTATACCTTTCTGTGATATATGGTGACCCAAGAATTCCAAATTACACGACACAACCGGTTTACTGGGTTTAAAAGTTTACAGTACCCCGTTTTCTCTAGTGCAGAAGGACCCTCAGGTGGTTAGATGATCATCCCATATTTTTACTGAGAATGACCAATATCATCTAAGTATACCATAACCTCGGACCATGGTAATTTTTCAACGCAACATCATACCACAGGAAATATTGCCAGGACTAACTAAAGGAGCATTTTTAAAATATACGTACTGTGTGCAAATATAAATTGGAAAAGCATTTTCTTACTCTTGGGTTCCATTGACGCTGATAACATGAGGACCAGATCTATTGTTGTAAAATAGACATTACCATACATATTATAAATCATATCTATTAGGTTAGGTAACAGGAAGGTATCGGTCTTAGTAACACTATTTAGTTTCCGGTAATCGATACATAATCGTAACTTACCGTCAGGTTTCGGACCGGAACCACAGGAGCTGAATAAGGGGATTTACTAGGTCTAATAATATCCTGCTCCAACAGTTCATGACATTGTTTTTCTATTTCTTGAGCCAAAGGGCCCTGGAAACGACGTACTGGTAATCTCACAGGTCGGCCAGTTTCTACCTCGATAGAGTGGGTGATATTAGTAGCCACTCCAACGTCGTGGTCACCGAAACTGAGAGCCGATTTATGTTTAATAACACTGTGATTAATCGTTTCTTTTCGCGGTCAGAGATAGGAATATCCGCCAAAGAAGCAAAGCTCTCCTCCAACTTGGTGGAGGACCATCGTCTGCTTTAAAGTTGTTCGGGATGCCTCACTAGCTTCAGCAACAACTCCAGAGGGTCTTTATCTTCTGGGAACTCAATTCTACCAGTTACCATAGGTAAAAGATGGTGACCCAGGAAGGTTTGTAAGCAGTTCTCTTAGATACCACAAACCATTTCTAAGGTATGTCATAGATCTATTGAAACCCGTTGCAACCCTAAGCTTTTTACGTAGAGACCATTACATCCACCATCCCGTAAATACTGGAAGCCATTAATGATTATATTAGTACCTATTGGACTCCTGCTCGCTATGGAGTCCCATACAGTCATCAGTTCATATTTACTAATTCCCATAGTAGTTAAACAAGTCTGGAAGAGGGTCATTTCTTTTGTCGACAGCTCTACCAACCCAGCAGCCTTTGGCACTTCCAATTAAAACAGCAGAACAATAATCTTTCAGGCCAGACGGGCTTAGACACATATTAATCACTGTCAGGCTGAATTTACATTCAGTGTAAGAAGTCGATAGGTACTGAATGTTCTCTGACCAGACCACTGATGGCGTTAACTTTTATATCTACAGAGGGCCGTAAGGGTAAGTTCTTCATGTACGCCTCGGTTATTTCAGTGCTGATTAGACTAATACCAGCTCCACTGTCTACCATACACCCATAGAAGCCAGAGCTGTTGGGTACCAGCGCGACTGCAACAATCAGAGGGTCCTCCTTGAAAGGAGTACAATGGACTACCATTCCTTAAGGGATTTTCTAAAGGTCTATTTATTTCTAATGGAGGTCGTTCGGAGGATATCTCGGGGATAATTTTAGAGGTTTTAAAATTTTCTGCGCCTCCATCATCATTGACTGAGTCGATCAAAGGGTTATTCTCCACCAGGGGACTCATAGTTTAAAGGAGGATCATACCGCACCTCATCATTCGCGCATGGATTTAAATTTTTACTTGAAGGTAGGGACGGTTCTGCTTGCTTGGACGATGGAGACCTGTGATATGTCGAATGATTAGAAGAATACGACCTGGAATATACTCTTTCTAGGGGAACATTACTAGGGGAAGAAGGATCGTGGTAAGGATTATGAGACTGGGGAGGAGCACTAATGTGTGAACACCTCATCCCAGCGTGAGGACCACCGCAAAAGGGACAGACTACTTTTCTAATATTCGGGGAAGAAGAGGAAGGAGACTTCCTAGATCAACAGTTGGCCCTGATGTGATCCAAGATATTTGTAACACTCCCCCATGGAGTGACCTGTTTTTTCACAGTAGTGACACAGAACCTTTCTCCGGTCATCAGGCTTAGGACGATTCTGAGAATTCGAATTATGGTCAGGACGAACTGTATTATCATGGTTTTTGTAACTATTGGTGGAGTCACGATAGTAGCGACTACCATTATTTCGTTCTTGGGGACTACTTTTTTTTTTATGAGCCTGCCAATGATTATTTTTGGATTTAGGTTTACGTTGTTCGGCGTTGTGATGCAAAACATCAGTCCATCCAGGGAGTGCAGTATTTATCCGTATAACGGTTTCCAGAGATTCATCTAGGTTTACTTTCATCACAGTCTTTTGGGCATAAGTTGATTTGTTGATCTCAAGTGGATTAGTTTGGGAAATGGAATTAGGGAAAGCAGTGTTCTCGCTGTCTAAAGAGTCTGCGAAATTCACTATATTTTCCCAGGAAGCTCTACTATAACCGTCCAACTCCTGCATTTTAATATATTGACGGACGAATGTTTCAATATGGAGGCAAACTACAAAGGAAAGCTATTCTAAGGGAATCGTGATCTCTCATATCGTATCCATGATATGCTTGACTGGCCAGGCGTTCCAACCAAAGGGCAAACATTTTGATGCTCTCGTTGGGGTATCGATGAGCTGCATGATACTTCTGTATTCTATATTCTTTTTTCTTTCTTTCCTCATCTCTATACCAACATACTAGATTATCCCGTACAGAGAAGTATTCACGGTCATCTTTTATGATTTCTCGGTATATATGAAGAAATTTGCCTTCTAGCTGTTGACCAAGCAGTCTTAACCATTGGTGATGGGCATTTGGGTAGTGAAGACTACAGTAAGCCTCAAAATCAGCCAAGTAGACCAAGAGATCTTGTTCCGATTCATATTTGAATTTACCAGGGTCCACAACCTTAAGTTTCTGGGAGTTCTTGAGTAACTGAGTAAGAAGCACAATGGCTTCCTCCAGCATGTCAAGCCTCTGTTTCATGTGTGGCCCTGAATACATGGAAGGTTCATCATTGTCTGGATTACGACGTTCAGAAGGTCGTTGAGAAAATCCTTGTGGAAAACAACCAGAATTCGACCTAGGGTCAGTTGAAAACATCTGGTGCTCCGGATTTTGAGTTAAAGTAATTTGGTCTCAGTGGGGTTGTAGCAACCTATTATATTTCTAGGAGAAGTCAGACTCTCCTCTATTTATAGGGGATAGAGAATCTCCATTGCCTCTACCCATGTCTGGATTTTTAAAGAGACTTAGGTTGGGTAAAATAATTTACTGGGGGTATAGAATTATGACGAAGATTGGGATTAGGAAGAAGTTTAGGGTTAGGAAGATTATGATTAGGAAGAAGGTTAGGATTAGGAATAAGGTTAGGATTAGGAATAAGGTTAGGATTAGGAAGAAATTGATTTCTAGGATTTTCTACATAACTGGGTGGATTATGAAGAAAAGGTTTGGATCGTGGTTGAGATTGGGAAACTAAGGAAGGTTTATACTCACGATCATAGAAAGTGGTATTTTTATTCAATTGCAAATTATGGGAATCGAAGCCAGAGGGGATACCTTGTCCTCGATCATGAAACGTTCTGTGTTCAACATTACTGACTGTGTCATTTACTTGAACCAATTTCCTTTCACTTGAAAATTTTTCCTTACGGAGTTTAATCAATAAGGCATCCATTTCGGACTCAGTGAAAGGTTTGTCAGAGTTGGGAACTAAATGTAAGTCAGAGTTGGTAACCAAGGGTATGTCAGAGTTGGCAACTTCTACCCTGTCTTTATTTTCCTCATTCATTCCTACATTCATTTCTACATTATTTTTATTACGATCATCACGCAGACGCTGGTCTAAACGTGGATCTAAAGCGACAGCTGCAAGAGATGGATCGAAGTCCAAAGCCTCTTGGCTATCAGAACCTGTACTTGTTTCCAAGTCTTTTTGTAGTTGAGTTTTTTCTGACATTTTATTTAAGTTTCAAAGGAAAGTATTTCAAAAAATGGGAGGGTTATTACTAACTAACTCTCGATCTGTCCAATATAAGTACAAAAAGAAGAAGATTTCTTTGAAAAAACTGAAGAGAAGATAATTTTCAAAAATAAATGATTGTGAGCGAGTCACAATCCTGAAAGTGCCCATAGCGCATGGGAACTCAGAGTCCTGTTTCGGGGCCACTTAATTTATTTATGTTGCGGAGAGGAAGCACGCTGGGATCGAACAAGCGTACCCGACTGGAAGGTGCCTCTCTCCACTCTTTCTCGTAGAGTTGAAGGTCGAAGAAATAGAATATTTCGAAGGTCAAAACAAAATTGATACGTAGATGATAGGTTTGTGATGTTCAAAAGAAGTGGTTTGAATGTCTAGTAAGCACAGGCAACCACCTGACACCATCAGGTTTAATACGGAGCAGGTTAGGTTTTCTCCGTAACGGAGGGAGTTAATCGCGGGACTCCGTTGGCCTGCTTACTTGATGACTATTCAGAGAGGATTGTGAACATTGATAATATATAAACAATGGGTTATAACCATCTACACTCTTACCCAGAGAATAGTGTAGAATTATTTAGATCGTTCCCGGATCTTTACTCGAAGTTTAATCAGATAAAGTTCTTGAAGATTAAGAATAAGAATATCAATAAAGTATCAAAGATCAAAGGATATTGACACTCCATAAAAAGTTTTATCTTTACTAAAATCGCTCAAATAAATAGTGGGATGTCTGTGAAAAGTTAATATATAACACAGATCCAACCCCAACAATATATTAATAAAAGAATTGCGGTTAAATAGAATATAATATAGAATTAGTTAATACACATTGGAGATATGTTCAAGGTATCCAATGTATAAAATATGTACAAGAGCGCAGACAGCTCTGGAATCAGAATCGAGAGTGGAAACCGAACGCTTCCAAATATTGCTCATGCATATGAAAATAAGGGAGAATAAGAAATTCAGACTCAACAAAGATGAATATATGATGACTTAACTGGGGAAATGGTTCCAAGTGGGAAGTATGATTCAGGAGGAATCATCAAAACTTCAGAAAGCAAAAAGATTCAGGAGGAATCCCAACGCTAAAATTGGCACGAGGTAAGATTCAGAGAATCTCAACCTTGAAACAATAATACAAAGAAAGACTCAGGATGAATTCAAGCTTAAACGTAGACCAGAAGAAGGAGGCTTCAGGATTGAATCCCAGTATAAAAATCAAGAACGGATTCAGGAATGAATCCCGTCTTTAGAACTTATCCCAGCTTTAGAATGACGAAGCCCAGCTTAAAAACCCTGTTAAAATAAACAGTAATTGGTAGTTGTATCAGACTTTCTATTTACATATTTGACAATTAAAGCATGATTACATATATCTTTGCATGTTAAGAAACCTACCCTGGTATATCCAAGAGGGGTTTCTTCAATGGGGATAACTAGTGATGTCAATGGCCTTACAATTACAACAAGACAGTAAACTGTAAACAAAGTGTCAAGTTTACTATCTTCAACATCAACACAAAATTACAGTCATTTATTTGAAATAGAATTACAAAACTTAAGTAAGGTTATTTATTTGTAGCACTAACCTTGAAAACAGCTAGAAAGTCTTTTCAAGGTCTTCGATGGATTCAATTTGAGCACAACTATGGGTTTATACAACCATATGTGCTTCTGGCTATTAATTATTGGTGTTTACTTTTGTTAAACATACAAGGTTAAACCTAACCAATCCTCATTAACAAACTAATATATATTCATGACAAGTTATACTAGAAAAAGAGAATAACAATATAGTATCATGAAACATTGCCAAAGTTGATCATAAATAAAGCAATAAGATGAAAACTCTTACAGGTTGGATCAAAAATGGTCAAAATGTCCAGACTGTATAAAAACATTCCTAAGTTCAAATATTACTATGATTAAAATACTTGATTACCAATTGACACCACTTGCATGATCAATAACTCCCTTATATATATATATATATATATATATATATATATATATATATATATATATATATATATATATATATATATATATATATATATATATATATATATATATATATATATATATATATATATAACATAATATACAACTATATATATATATATATATATATATATGTAATATATATATATTTATATATATATATATAAATATATAATATATAATATATATATATATATATGTATAACAATATATATATATATATATATATATATATATATATAAAACTACTTACGTGCTTTATCCCCTATGCAGGGGGTAACACGGGGACTATATATATATATATATATATATATATATATATATATATATATATATATATATATATATATATATACATAATATATATACTAACTATATATATATATATATATATATATATATATAACATAATATATATATATATATATATATATATATATATATATATATATATATATAATCATAGAGTGCCATAATTGCAAACACATGGGGAAAATGTGAAATGGAGCCAAAATTTCAAAATTTGGCCTGATTACTTTGAAATATGCATTTTAAATCTCTAAATAATATAATTTTATGTTCCAGGTATTGAATTATTATGAAATCTTTAATGAAATTCAATTAATTGTACTTTTTCATGTGTTTCCATAATGCCATAAATTTAAGAAAATTTATGGAATGCTAAGAATACCCTGAATTTCCCTTTATGCCAAAGTTTGTCAATTAGTATATATGAAATAACGAGTTCAATACATTTTAATTTTATTATTTTATATACTTTTATAGTTAATGATGAATTTGCTCATTATATTCACCCATTGTTATCTTCATAATTTTTTTAAAATATCATTAGTAACAAAAATAGCCACGCACATGTAGTACATTTTTATACTAAGTTGTAAATAACTATTATTCTATATTATTCTGGTGTCGTTGGGTCAAGATGTGTTTACAACTAGAAGGAACAGAAAGAAAAGAGCAGGGAAAAATCTGGAAATAGAAGAATCTGAAGAGACGTAAAATGTTCTCTCGGAGAAGATTGGATTGAAGAATAAGTGAAAGAAATGATCAACTTCCAAGACAGAAGAGCCTTTGAAAAATAATCGAATTAAAATATTTTTCACAATGTGTAATTTTGGAAATTTTTCCTGAACATAAGACTATGTGAGAGTAGTTAATCACAGTTCAAATTGTAATATGTGACCCAGTGTCACACAAATTTCTTGTTACGGCGCTCTCTCTTAGATATATATATGATATATATGATGAGAGAGTGAATATATATTGTACTACTCTCTCTCATCTCTCCACATAGTTGATATCATACCTATACCATAGACAGTTTATAGCACCCTCGACAACCAGTAACTCCAGCTAGTCCTTCACAAAATATACTCTCCATTAAGAATGCTTGGGCTGGAACATCCAACAGTTTTTTCGTCTCCCCTTTGCACAGAGATAGATTAACGTCCAAACATTGCTGCATTCTAGTAAAATTAGGTAAATTAGTGCTAAATGGATAGTGATAATAAGTCAGTGTTATTAATTAGTGTGGAATTGTTTTACCCAGGAAGGTTGTCACCCCGATTTTATGAAAATCACAAGATATACTCTAAGAAAATAATAATGAAGAATAGTGAAAACGAAAATCGTCGTTCACTTTAGGAAAAAATGTTAGTCTCTCAAATTTGTTAAAATTCCCATAGAATTTTCAATATTGATCAATCCAGGTTAGGTCTTATCTCAGGCCCTCTAAGTCAGGTTATGATAAGTTTTGTTAGGTATACACATAGAAAATCTATGTAGAATTAACAAATTTTATCATAACCTGATCTAGGATGGCCCTAAAGCGAGCACGAGGCCCACTAATTTTTTTTATAAAAAAGTCTATGGGAAAATTTTCATCTTTGAGAGGCTGTAACTTTTTTTCCTAAAGAGACTGCCGATTTTCGTTTTCACTATTCTTCATTATTATTTTTTTAGAGTATGTACCGTGATTTTCAAAAAAATAATTTTTTATAAGAAAAATCCTATGGGATTTTTAACAATTTTGAGAGGTTGTAACTTTTTTTCCTAAAGAGAGCGACGATTTTCGCTTTCACTATTCTTCATTATTATTTTTTTAGAGTATATCCTGTGATTTTCATAAAAATCGAGGGTGACAACCCTCTGGATAGCAATTACCATTAGGGTTATTAATGTTATTGGCCATTGTGCTAGCATTAGTGATGGAAAAATTGTTAATAATTGGTATTAATATTATTAATAATAGTGTTAGAGATGATAAAATTGTTAATGATGATGATATAATATATATATATATATTATATATATATATATATATATATTATATATATATATATATATATATATATATATATATATATATATATTTTTTTTTTTTTTTTTTTTTTTTTTTTACAGTTGGTCACCCACCACTCACGGGCAGAGCCTATTCAAGGAGGGGGTGTTTCACGCCTCAAAAGTCAAAAAATAACGAAACTAGTGCAAATGATCTCAAACTCAATCTTTGACAGATTTTGTAGCTTAAAACAGATGAAAGCTTAAAAAGGAAGTGAATTTCACAGAAACAGATGTGGCAGGAAAGAAGGAAAGCACCGCACGAACTAGTCTGGAGTTACCTATATTAACACAAACTCATGTGCAGATACAAGGCACCTCTTGTACTACGAGGGCGACGTAAAAGTGGTGGTCGCCGGTGATAAGTTCCCTCGAGCGCACGCCGCTCTGTACCTATTGAAAGGAGACAAAAGAACGAGTTTCGTGTGGCAAAGATTGGAAGGTAAGTGAAATTGGAAGAGTAAGGAAGAGTTTCTTAACCCATTTGGTCTTTGAATATGCCCTATCCAAAAGCCGGGTTGAAACCAGAGCCCTCCCAGATATGAAGAGCAGTACTCCATACAAGGGCGGAATGAGGCCCTTGTAATAGCTGGAGCAACTGATAAGAGGAAAAAAAGTCTCGCAGTCTAACAGAACTTACCCAGTTTCTTTGAGGCCGCCCTAGCAACGCATTGTGATGTGAGTTTCCAAGACAATTTTTTTGTTTGTTAAGGCAAGGATGTTTTATATTGTCAACAGGAGAGACGAGAAAACCGTCGAAAGAGAGTAGGAAAGTTGGAAGGTGTCTTAGAAGAGGGAGATTTGTAGAAGTTGAGTTTTTAAAGAATTGAATTTCAACAAGGTTGAGGACCCCAATCGGAAATTTCTATCCAGATCAGCGAGAATAGAATGCGGAAAGATTAAGAACGAGAGGCAATTCTAGAAGTAAAAGAAGGACAGAATTGAAAAAGGTATAATGAAGGGTGCAGTCATCGGCATATAGTGAAATAAGGTTATGATGTTGCAGGGTGAGAAGATCATGTAAATGAAAAGTAAGGAATAAGTAGGAGATACAGAACCCTGAGGAACACCACTATTAAGCGATTTGAAAGAAAGTTAGCCCGCATAAACAACAGCCGAATTGAGCGATTTGAAAAGAAAAATCTAGAACATAAGTAAAGGCAAAGAGATGGCAGGAAAACCCAAAGAGGGAGCTTGGGAGCAGTGACGCGTGCCATAACCCGGTCAAATGCTTGGATATGTCAAAGCGCCACCACGCAAGTCTCCCCGTAGTTCCTAAAGGGCGGAAAACCATAAATCAGTAAGATAAGAAAGAATATCGCCAGTAGACCTCGAGCGCACGAAAGCCGTACTGGCGATCGAAAGAAGTGAATGAGATTCCAGATATACTAAGAAATGAGAGTTGAGAAGAGTGTCAAAGATCTTAGGATAGAATACAAGTTAAGGCTATAGGGCGATAGTTAGAAAGGATCAGAGCGCTTCCTTTTTTCGGAATATAGGTTTGGACATGTGCGTGCTTCAACACTGAGGGAAAGTGTTAGTATTGAGACTAGGGAATATTAGTTGAACGAGGGGCGGGGAAAGCACGGAAGCACACTCCTCAAAACTCCGGGGAGGAATGCCATCTGCGCCGCCACCAGCCTTCCTAACGTTCGTAGAATTTCAGGAGCCATAAGCACCCGTATTCGAATGTATATCAACAGGACAAAGCAATAGGACACCTGAGAGGAAGAAGAGAAGGAGGAGGAAGAATGCCAGAATCGTCCAGGGATTGAGTTATATATATATATATATAACATATATATATATATATATATAGTAATATAGTATATAATATATACTATATATAATTATATATATTATATATATAATATATATATATATATATATATAATATATATAATATATATATATATATATAAGTAGTAAGGTATGATGAACCCCAATGAATGGGAGGGAGCGGCGCTCCCGTACTCAGGAAAGAACGGTGAGTGATAATTTTTCTGGGGCTCCCGGCCGCGGGCTATCTTTTTGTGTACATTTCATGTACGTGGGATTACACCCTTGGGGGTTGCGCCCCCCGGGAACCTATATTTCTATTGACTTTTCCCATGTACGTGCGTGAGCAACGGTGTGCGAGCGTAGACATCAGTGTGATAATACATGACATCGGTCTGGGTTTTGCCTCCCTATCCATAACTGTTCAGCGGGGCAGACCCTAAATCAACGGAGGGCCGCGAGTCCTATACGCGCCGTTTATTCCTGCTAACGGTGCACATGGGACTTAGCTAAGACATGTAGCTATCATCATGGCTACTTTCCTGACGATCAGTAGACTGAGCGACTACTTTCATGGAAACGTAGCTATGACGTCGAATGCTACACGACGCATAGTGACGGACTTGCCGAGCCGACACGACATATTAGGCTAACTTCCACTTGACGCCGATTATTCTTTCCCCTACCTACCCCTTTGTTCCGTTAAGTAAGTATTAAGTACACGTATAAGTGTATTTAAGCACACCGTACTATAACGTAGCTAGCTCAGCAATCCCCATGCTCGCAGCGCCGAAGCGCGCCACCAATGGTTTAAAGTACATGATACCAGTAAGCTGAGCTCACACGCTCTCTATGCACTGGACCCAGCTTCGTTCATGATTGCTCATAGACCGTTCATATACCCGTATCAATTTTCCTTTTTGGATATATCTTCTCCAGTGGAGAGTTCATCTATACTACGACGTCACGACCCTTGGTGGCCGCCTGCGGTGAGAGGGGTTGGTGTTTTGCAGACGCTAATCAATTAATTAGCATGGCAATGTTGGCAAATTGTTGTCAAATGTGCAAAAGATTGGTTTGCACATTTTGCAACATTGTTTTATTTTGGCCATTTCCGAGGTCGGGGAAGCGCTTGGCTCACCCCGAGGTCCAAGACGTATTAGCACGCGCGAAAAGTGCCGAGATAAAAAAAACGCGCGAAAGCTCGAAATATTATAACAAAAATTGGACGAAACGCGAAAATATCTCGCGGATTATGTGAATATTCAATAAACAAACATGTTTTTTACTACCCCTAAGGACGTAAAGGCGTACGGCAAGCTGTGTGGTGAGGGGTCCCCCCACTCACCACCCCTGAGCGGCGAAACGCCTTTAAGCCTTTACGTCTTTAAGTCGCTAACAGAACACGAAGATAATAATAATTAATAATAATCTATAATAATAAATAATAATATAATAATAAATATATATATATATTTATAATAATATAATAATAATAATAATAAATTAATAAATAATAAATAATAATAATAATAATAATAATAATAATGAATAATATAAGGGGTGCAGATTGAAGTAGTGTAGGTATATATAATATATATATATATATATATATATATATACTATATATATATATATATATATATATATATATAACATATATACATATAATATATATGAAAATATATATTGATAAAATATATAATATAATATTTAATATATGTGTGTGTGTGTGTGGTGTAAAAACCCTAACACCACAACCAACGGCGATCAGGACAACAAAAAATACACAATGCTGATAACCATCAAACGCACTATCCAAACCAACAACAACCGCTACGTGTCCATTTAAGCTCTCCTCTTATCTGAATATTTTATAAAAATATTATAATTTTAATTAAATATACATATATAATATTAGCCATTATATATATATATATATATATATATATATACAAATAATATATATATATATATATAATATATATATTATAAATTATTTGTAATAATCCCCTAATGGTATTTTCACCATGCTTAAGGATAATACGACCTGGAACCCTTGCAGATGAGCGTGCATGTTTTTGACCACTACGCTACAACGAGACAAAAGAGAAACCGAGAATACTTCTACTGTCCTAGAAGAGCATTACTACGGTTCCCTCCCGCTCGCACTCGAACGAAGGGCCAAACAGGGTACCGCGACATGGTGAATAATAATACCAAGAACGGGGGGTTTATTATGTATAAGATAAGTGTGGGAATATGGCAATACCAGGATGAACTCGCACATCAACAAATTTGTAGTTAATGTAAATAACGCCCCGTAAGTAAGGTATTTTCACGCATGCTAGGATACGATCCTGAACCCCCTCGCAGATGAGCGTGCATGTGTTTGACCACTACGGTACGACGAGACAAAAGGTAGACAAACTAGAGAACCGAGAAATACTTCTACTGTCCACACCGAAGAGCATTAACTACGGTTTCCTAGCCGAGACTCGCACGAACGTAGGGACCAGAGCAGGAGGTACGCTGAACTATTTCTCGGGGGCTGCGCAATGTGAATAATCAACTCCGCCGAACGGGGACAGCGGGGGTTATTCATGTAATATTGAGTGTGTAAATGCAATACCGCTGCAATCAATTGTGTCAATTTGTTTACACAATAATAACCCCGTCGCTAGATGTATTTATCCATGCTAGGATATACGATCCTGGACCCTTGCAGATGAGCGTCCGCTATGTGTTTGACCACTGCGCTACGACGAGACAAAAGAGAAACCCAGAATACTTCTACCGTCCAAGAAGAGCATTACTAGGCGGTTCTTCGCCCGCTCGCCACTGCGAAGCGTAGGAGAGCCAATACAGCTATGATAAGCCTGCGCTTAATGTAAATAATAATACCCAAGGACTATCCTTCGGGGGATATATAATTGAGTCAAAGTAATATAGCAATACCTCGGCAATCAAATTGTATTGTAAATACCATCCGTAGATCGTGATTTTCCTCCCAGTAGCTAGGCATAAACGTGTCGAGCTCCTGGAACCTTGCTAGATGAGCGTGGCTGGTGTGTATGACATCACTATACTGCTACGACGGATGAAAAAGGAACGGAGAATACTTCTACTGTCCAAGAGAGCATTATTACGGTTCCTCCCGCCTCGCACTCGAAGCAGTAGTGAGCCAACGGGGTACCGGCGCCATGGCGCATGGTGTAATAATATTATACCTCAGACGGGGTTATTATGTATACTGTGAATGAATACCCTGTCGCAATCAAATAAGTGTCAATTTTGTCAAATACCCCCTAATGTATTTTTCACCATGCTAGGGATACGATACTGGACCCTTGCAGATGAGCGGGCATGTGTTTGACCACTACGCTACGACAAGACAAAAGAGAAACCGAGATACCTCGTCTACCTGTCCAAGAAGAGCTATTACTATCGGTTACCTTCCCGCTCTCGCACTCCGAACGTAGGGCCAAAGGGTACGCCTAAACAGGCTTGGCGCATGGTGAATACATAATATACGCGATCTAGCGAAGACCGGGGAGTGTGATCATATTGTATAGAGAGTGAAATGGCAATACCTGCAATCAAATTTGTAATCTTGATAAATACTTCCTCCACCCTAATGTATCTTTTCAATCGTCTTATAGGACTCATGAAGCGATCACTGGATCCCTTGCAGAGATGTGAAGGCGTGCATGTGTTTTGACCACTACGTCGTAAGCGTAGCTGGTCCAGCAATACACTATTTAGCACGCTGTCATCATGAGCAAGGGTCCAGATCGGTACTCTGACTAAGCATGAGTGAATGCTAATACATAGGGGGTATTTACAAATAAACAAATTTGATTGCAGGGTTGCATCTTCACCATATACGATGTGATTATATCTCCAGCGTCTTGGTATTATCTATTCGACATGCGCGGTACCGAGCCGCACCACCTATGTTTGGCACTAGCGTCTTATCGACATAGCCGAGCGTGTACAGAACCGTAGTATTGCTCTCTCTGGACAGTAGAATACTTCTCTGTATTCTGCCTCTTTTGTCTCGTCGTAGGCGTAGTGGTCAACACATGCACGCTCATCTGCAAGGGTCAAGGATCGTAGCCTAGCATGGTGAAAATACATAGGGGGTATTTTACAAATACAAATTTGATTGGCAAGGTATATGCATTGCACTTATACATAATAACGCCCGTCTTGCCGTACTCTCATTTATTACCACTTGCGTGGATCTCCCGGTTAACGCTGTTTGGCTACGTTTCGAGAGCAGCAGGGAGGAACCGTAGTATGCTCTTACTTGGACAGTAGAAGTATTCTCGTTTCTCTTTTTGTCTCGTCGTAGCGTAGTGGTCAAACACATGCGCGCTCATCTGCAAGGGTCCAGAACCGTATCCTAGCATGGTGAAAATACATTAGGGGTATTTACAAATACAATTTGATTGCAGGTATTGCATTTCTCTTGTACATAATAACCCGGTCTTGGTATATTATTCACCATGCGCAGTAACTGGACACTGTTTGGCCCTACGTTGTTTTGTAGATATGGGAGGCGAGAGGATGGAACCGTGGTATATTCATCTTCTTTGGATCAGGTAGAAGTAATTCTCGTTTCCTCTTTTTAGGTCTCGTCGTAGCGTAGTGGTCAACACATGCACGCTCATCTCAAGGTCCAGGCACTCGTATCCTACGCTATCGAGATGAAATACATTAGGGGTATTGTTACAAGAATCACTCAAATTTGAATGTTCGGCAGGAGTATATCATTGCAATTTTCATTATACATATAACCCCCGTCTTGGTATTCTTATCACATGCGCGGTACACTGTTTGGCCCTACGTTCGAGTGCGAGCGGGAGAAACCGTAGTAATGCTCTTCCTGGACAGTAGAAGTATTCTCGGTTTCTCTTTTGTCTCGTCGTAGCGTAGTGGTCAAACACATGCACGCTCATCTGCAGGGTCCAAGATCGTATCGCTAGCATGGCGAAAGTATACTATTAGGGGGTAATTTAGCAATACAAATTTGATTTGCAGGGTATTGCATTTCACTTAGTACATAATAACCCCCGGTGTGTATATTATTCCACGGCATGGCGCGTACCCTGTTTGGCCCACTACGGTTCCAGTGCGAAGCGCGAAAAGTAACCGTAGTTAATTGCTCTTCTGGACAGTAGAAGTATTCGTCGGTTTCTCCATATATATGTCTCGTCTGGTAGCGTATAAGTAGCACATATAGCGACTTATGTCACGCTCACTCAGACAAGCGTCCAGGATCGTATGCCCTGCTAGTCATGGTGCGCTGCAAAATACATTAGGTGGGTATTACAATAGTCCCCACTCTATGACTCTACAGGGTATTGCTTTTCACTTATACATAAAAGCCGGTCTCTCCTCGGTCTCTTGTATTTTATGTCTATTCACCATATTTTCCGAGGGCGCGGTATCGCTGTTGGCCCTACGTTCGATGGTAAGCGAGCGGAGCGGAACCTGTGGTAATGCTCTTTCTTGGACAGTAGAAGTATTCTCGGGGCTTTCTCTATTTGTCCTCGTCGTAAGGCGTAAGTGGTACAACACATCACCGCTCATTGAGGCTGCGAAGGGTTCGACCGATCGTGAGTCCATAGCATGGCGCGCGCAGAGCATGAGCGAGCTTAGGGGTAATTTACAACAACGACATATTTCTGATGTATATGCAGGCTCAATCTTGCAATTTCACCACTAACAATAATAACCCCGCTCGTACTTGGGATTATTTATTCACCATGAGCGCAGGTCCCTCGTTATGGCCCTACGTTCGAAGTGCGAGCGGGAGGTAACCTCGTAAAGTAATGCTCTTCCGGTTGACCAGTAGAAGATTGAACGTCGGAGATATTCTATTTGTCTCTCTCTAGCGTAGTGGTCAACACAGACCACCACATTATCTGCTAAGTGGTGCCAGGATCGATCTAGCAATGGTGAATAAATACATTATGTGGGCTATCTCAAACAAAATACAAATTTGATTGGCAGGTATTGCATTTACACTTATCATAAAAACCCCTCGGTCTTGTGTATTATTAATTTCACTCACCGCTGCAGGTCATACCCTGTTTGGCCCTACTTCGAGTCGCCGAGCCCGGAGAGAACCGAGTAAAGTGCTGCTTCTTGGAGAGTATAGAGTATCATTCCTTTTTCTCGTACACTACTCGTCTTAGCTTATTGTCTTCTCTTAGATACAGGCTCGCACTCTGCAAAGGGTCCAAGTGTTATAATGAAACATGGTGGAAAATAAGCAGTGATTTAACTGATATAAAATGTAAATATGATTGCATTGTATTGTATTTTACTGTATTAATAGTAAATACACACCCCACCCGTCTTGGTATAATACACTTATTCACACATGCGCGTAGCCCTGTTTTGCCCTACGTCGAGTGGCGAGCGAGCGTGAGGAAACCGTAGAAGTGCTGCGCGTTGCCTGGACAGCTCAGGAAAAGTATTACTCGTTTCTCTCTCTCGTTCTCGCTCGAGATAGAGTCACTGTGGTTTACAAGACACCAGTGCACGCTCTATCTTGCAAGGGGTCCAGGATCGTCATCCCTATATGGCTCGAAAATACATTAGGGGGTATTTTCAATTACAAATTTGATTAAATTGCAGGAGATATTATGCTATTACACTTTAATACAATAATTCACAGCGTGGACTAAAAATAAATTGTAGTATAAACAGGAAGAAATGTGCCACTAATCTGTTTAGAGTCCCTACGTTCAAGTGCGAAGGCGGGAGGAACCAGTAGTAAATGCTCTTGACTGGACAGGAAGAAAGTGTGCCACATCTGCTGATAATTCTCTTTAGTTCTGACTCCAGCGTAGTGGTCTAACACATGCACGCTCAACTGCAAGGGTCCAGGAATCGTATCCTATGCGCATGGTGAAAATAATACATTAGGAGGGTATTTACAAATAAAATTTTATTTGCAGGGTATTAACATTTCAACTTATACAATAATAAACAGCCCACTGTACATTTGGTATTAAATTATTTCAACATGCGCGGTACCATCTGTTTGGCCTACGTTCGAGAAGGCGAAGCGGGAGGAATCCGTAGTAATGCTCTTCTGGACGTAAGTATTCTCGGTTTCCTTTGTTCTCGTCGTAGGTAGTGGGTCAAAATCACATGCACGCTCATACTGCATGGCGTCCAAGTGATGATATCCACTTAGACATGGTTTGCAAATACATATTAGGTGGGTATTTACAAATACAAATTTGATTGAGAGCAGGGTATTGCATTCAGCATTATAACACATTAAATAACACCCCTGGTCTTGCGGTATTATTATCACCATGGCGGCGGTAACCCTGTTATTTGGCCTACGTTCGAGTGCAAGAGCGAGGAGGAACCGTAAATATGAGCTCTCTTTTACAGTAGAATAAGTATTCTCGTTTCTCTTGTCAATTCGTCCGTAGCGAGTAGTAATTCAAATACATGCACGCTCATCTTAGGGTACAGGATCGTATCCTAGCATGTTAAAATACATTAGGGGGTATTTTCAATTACAAATTTGATTGCAGGGTATTGAAATAAGTCAAATATTAACAGTTTGTATTTGCCATTGTATATTTATTTTACCAAACTCGGTAGCACAGTTAGCCTGTTTTTGGCCGCGTTAACGTGCGATATTGTCGAGCGGGAGGAAGCCGTAGTAATGTCTTGAACAGTAGAAGTATTCTCGGTTTCTCTTATGTCTCTCGTCGTAGGCGTAGTGGTCAAACACATGCACGCTCATCTGCAAGAGTCCAGGATCGTATCCTAGACATGGTGAAATACATTAGGAGGGTATTTACAAATACAATTTGATGCAGGGTATTGCATTTTCACTTATATACATTAATAACCCCCGTCCTTGGGGTATAATTCAACAAGGCGTACCCTGTTTATGGCGCTACGTTCGAGTGCGAGGCGGGATGAACCGTATTAATGCTGCTACTTATATGACAGTAAGAAGTATTCTCGTTTCTCTTTTTCTGCGTCGTGGCGTAGTGGTCAACACATGCACAGCTCATCCTGCAGGGTCCAGGTCGTATCCTAGCATGGTGGAAATAATACATTAGGGGTTATTTACAATACAAATTTGATTGCAGACGGTTTGCATTGCACTTACATAATAACCCTACGGTCTTGGTATATATTATTCAGGTACATGCCGGTACCACTTTTATGTGCAACTACGTTCGAGTGCGAGCCGGAGGAACCGTAGTAATGCTCTTCTTGAACAGTAGAGTATTCTCGTTTCTCTTTTGTCTCGTCGTAACGTAGTGTTCAAACACATGCACGCTCATCTGCAAGGGTCCTAGGATCGTATCCTAGCATGGTGAAAATACATTAGGGAGTATTTACAAAATACAAATTTGATTGCAGGTTATTGCATTTCATTATAACATAATAACCCGGTCTTGGTATTATTATTCACCATGCCGGTCCATATAGGCTGTTTGTGACCCCTACGTTCGAGTGCGAAGCGGAGAACCGTGTAATGCTCTTCTGACAGTAGAAGTATTCTGCGGTTTCTCTTCTCTCGTCGTTTAAGCGTAGTGGTCAAACACATGCGCGCTCATCTGCAAGGGTCCAGGATCGTATCCTCGCATGGTGAAAATACATTTAGGGGTATTTACAAATGACAAATTTGATTGCAGGGTATTCATTTTCACTTAATACATAATAACCTACCGTCCCTGTATTAATTATTCACGGCTGGCGCGGTGAGCCTCTATCTGTTTTGCCCTACGTTCGAGTGCGAGCGAGTAATTACTATATATATATATAGACTGGGTTTGATATATATCGAGAACCGTAAGTAATGCTCTTCTGCTTGGACAGTAAGAAGTATTCTGCGTTTCATCTTTTGTCTCGTCGTAGCGTAGTGTTCAAACACTTGCAAAACACATGCACGTTCATCTGCAAGGGTCCAGGATCGTATCCTAGCATGGTGGAAATTCATTAGGGGGTATTTACAAATACAAATTTGGTTTGCAGGGTATTGCATTTCACTAAGACATAATAACCCCCGGTCTTGGTATAATTATTCACCATGCGCGGTACCCTGTTTGGCACTACGTTCGAGTGCGAGCGGGAAGGAACGCGTAGTAATGCTCTTCTTGGACAGTAAAAGTATTCTCGGTTTCTCTTTTGTGCTCGTCGTAGCGTAGTGGTCAACAACATGCACGATCATCTGCAAGGGTCCAGGATAGTCCTAGCATTGTGAAAATACATTAGGGGGTATATACAAATACAGATTTGATTGCAGGGTATTGCATTTCACTTATAGCATAATAACCCCGTTCTTGTATTATTTTATGAGCATGCGCGTACCTGTTTGGCGCACTACGTTCGAGTGCGAGGGGAGGAACCGTAGTAATGCTTATACTTCTTGACAGTAGAAGTATTACTCGTTCTCTTTTGGTTCTCTGTACGTAGCGTAACTAGTGGGTCACACCATGCATCGCTCAATCTGCAAGGGTCCAGGATCCTATCCTAGCATGGTGAAAGATACTATTATGGGGGGTTATTTACATACAAATTTGATTGCAGGGTATTGCATTTCACCTATACATAATAACCCCCGGTCTTCGTATTATTATTCACCATGCGCGGTACCCTGTTTGGCCCTACGTTCGAGTGCGAGCGGGAGTAACCGTAGTTAATGCTCTTCTTGGACAGTAGAAGTATTCTCGGTTTCTCTTTTGTCTCGTCGTAGCGTAGTGGTCAAACACATGCTCGCTCATCTGCAAGGGTCCAGTGATCGTATCCTAGCAGGTGAATATTATAATAAATACATTAAGGGGTATTACAAATACAAATTTGATTGCATGATATTGGCATTTCACTTATACTAATAACCCCCGTCTTTGTATTATTATTACCATGGCGCGGTCCCTGTTTGGCCTACGTTTCGAGTGAGCGAGCGGAGTAACCGTTAGTAATGCTCTTCTGGACAGTAGAAGTATCTCGGTTTCTCTTTTGTCTCGTCTTAGCGTCAGTTGGTCAACACATGCACGCTCATCTGTAAGGGTCCAGGATCGTATCCTAGCATCGAGTGAAAATACTAATAGTGGGGTATTTTCAAATACAAATTTGAATTGCAGGGTATTTCATTTCACTTATACATAATAACCCCCGGTCTTGGTATTATATTCACCATGCGCGGGTAACCTACTGTTTGGCCCTAAAGTTCGAGTGCCGAGTCGGGAGGAACCGTAGTCTGCTCTTCTTGACAGTAAGTATCTCGTTTCTCTTTTGTCTCGTCGTAGCGTAGTGGTCAAACACATGCACGCTCATCTGCAGGGTCCAGGATTCGTATCCTAGCATGGTGAAAAACATTAGGGGATTTTAACAAATACAAATTTGTTGCAGGGTATTGCATTTCACTTATACATAATAACCCCGTCTTGGTATTATTGATTTACGCAATGCGCGGTAACCCTGTTTGCCCTAACGTTCGGTGCGAGCGGGAGAACCGTAGTAATGCCTCTTCTTGAACAGTAGAAGTATTCTCGGTTTCTTCTTTTGTCTCGTCGTAGCATAGTGGTCAAACACATATGCGTTCATCTGCTAGGGCCGCAGGATCGTATCCTAGCATGGTAAAAATACATAAGGGGGTATTTATACTAAATACAAATTTGATTGCAGGTATTGCATTTCACTTATACATTAAACACCTCTAAGTTATATTATTATTTACCATGCGCGGTACCCTGTTTGGCCTACGTTCGAGTGGCGAGCGGAGGAACCGTTAGTATAATGCTCTCTTGGACAGTAGAATAATACTCGTTTCTCTTTGATCTCGTTCGTAGCGTAGTGGTCAAACACATGCACGCTCATCTGCAAAGGGTCCAGGATGCGTATCTAGATGGTGAAAATATATCAATTAGGGGGTATTATACAAATACAATTTGATTGCTGGGTATTGCATTTCACTTATAAATAATAACCCCCGGTTTATGGTATTGTATTAATTAATTTTCACCATGCGGCGTACCTGTTTGGCCCTACGTTCGAGTGCGAGCGGGAAGGTTATTGCATTTCCTTATACATAATAACCCCCCGGTCTTGGTGTATTAAATTATTATTCACCATGCGTGGTACCTCCTGTTTTGGCCCTACGTTCGAGTGGGAGCGGGAGGAAACCGTAGTAAAGCTCTTCTTGGACAGTAGAAGTATTCTTGGTTCTCTTTTGTTTCGTCGTAGCGAGTGGTCAAACACATGCAACGCTCATCTGCAAGGTCCAGATCGTATCCTAGTCATAGGTGAAAAATTACATTAGGGGGTAATTTACAAATACAAATTTGATTGGAGGGTATTGCATTCCACTTATACATAATAACCCCCGGATCTTGGTATTATTATTCACCATGCGCGGTACCCCGTTTGGCCCCACGTTCGAGTGCGAGCGGGAGAACCGTAGTAATGCTCTACTTGGACAGTAGAAGTATTCTCGTTTCTTCTTTTGTCTCGTCGTAGCGTAGTGGTCAAAAACTTGCACGCTCATCTGCTAGGGTTCCAGGATCTGAGTTATCACTAGCATGGTGAATACATTAGGGGTATTTTCACAACATAACAAATTTGATTGCAGGGTATTGCATTTCACTTATACATAATAACCCCCGGTCTTCGGTATTATTATTCACCATCGCGCGTACCTATATACTTTTGGCCTACGTTCGAGTGGGCGAGCGGGTAGAAACGTATAATGCTCTCTTGAAGTAAAGAAGTTTATTCTCGTTCCTCTTTATGTCTCGTCGTAGCGTCAGTGGTCAAACACAATGAGCACGCTCATCTGCAAGGGGCCAGGATCGTATCCTAGCATTGGTTAAAATACATTAGGGGGTATTTACAATACAAATTTGATTGCAGGTATTGCATTCCACTTATATCATAATAACCCCGGTCCTTGGTATTATTATTCAACACATGCGCGTACCCTGTTTGGCCTACGTTTTCGAGTGCGACGGGAGTAACCGTAGTAATGCCTCTTCTTGGACAGTAAAGTATTCTCGGTTTCTCTTTGTCTCGTCGTAGCGTAGTGTTCAAACACATCACGCTCATCTGCAAGGGTCCTGGATCGTATCCTAGCATGGTGAAAATACATTAGGGGTATTTACAAATACAAATTTGATAGCAGGGTATTGCATTTCACTTATACAATAATACGCCGGTCTTGGGTTATTATATTCACCATTGCGCGGTACCCTGTTGGCCTACCTGTATCGAGTTGCGCAGCGGGAGGAACCGTAGTAAATGCTCTTCTTGGACAGTAGAAGTATTCCTCGTTTTCTCTACTATGCTGTGTGTGTGCTGTTTAGCTTTTTTGTGCTGTGTCGGTTCAGTTAAGCGGAGATAAGTTGGACCAAACTCCTAACAGCTCACACAACAACGCGATCAGAGAACAACAACAACAACAATGCTGATACCATCAACACTACCACCAACAACAACCGCTACATGTCATTCTTAGTCTCTCTTATCTGAATATATATAAATCACACCGACTATATGTGATATCAAGCATCATTCCTTATATCACCTACCTTAATCTGCAAGGGTTCCAGAATTAGTATCCTAGCATGGTGAAAAAATATACATACATTTAAGGGGTATTTACAATACAAATTTTGAATTGCAGGTATTTGCATTTCAACAGCACTTACTACATAAATTACCGCCCGGTCTTGGTATTATTTATTATTCACCATGCGCGGTACCCTATGTATGGAAATATCCCTTAACGTCGAATATATATAATATATATATAGTGCTAGGCGGCGGAGAACCGTAGTATATGCTTCTTCTTTGGACAGTAGAAGTAAATTCCAATGGTATTCCTCTTTTGTCATCGTCGTAGCGTAGTGTCACACACTGAATTTTAAGCACGCATCATCTGCAAGGGTCCGAGGATCGTATCCTAGCATGGTGAAAATACATTAGGGGTAATTTACAATACAAATTTTATTTATATTATTATTTTATTATTATTATATAATATATATATATATATATACATTATATATTATAATAATATATATATATATAATATATATATATATATATAATATGAGGTACTCGCATCAAAAAACTTGTGCATTTCGTCTTACTGATTGCAGGGGCTATTGCATTATTTCATTCCATCAACTGTAAATTATACATACAAAGATATGTATGAACTAGGCCCCGGTAGTCTTAGGATTATTATCACAACATTGCGCTAGTTTTTATAACGTAGATTCCTATATTTTATTTATTGAAAACTTGTTTCATTGTTAATGTTTTTGAAAAACATTTTGTTTTTCAAAGAAAAATTTTGTCAAATTTTTAATAAAAACAGTGTTTTGCTGTCCCAAAACCAGTAAAACAATACCGCTAGTCCTCAAACGGTACCCCTGCCAAACTCTGTTCACCCTGTGTTTTACTGTTTTACTGTTTTAATACCTAGCAAAACCTGCATTTTCATGAAAATAGCACCGAATGATATGTGAAAACAGAAGTAAATACTTTCTGTATCCTCTCATAATGTATGTTACATCAGCCATTATGCCTGAATTGGTTCAGAGTTCGACTAACAGTTATTGCGCTGGTAGCTGTAGTAGTAGTAGTAGTAGTAGTAGTAGTAGTAGTAGTAGTAGTAGTAGTAGTAGTAGTAGTAGTAGTGTATGTGGTATAGTGAAAACATTGCATGATATTTGTATGGGTAATAAAGCATATCTGCCCAACATTATTTCAAACGTATACAATTTATATAATTAGTTTTGCTATATATTTATGTTTGAACATAAATAAATATATAAAATATATATAATATATTATATATATATATATATATATATATATATATATATATATATATATATATATATATATATATATATATATTATATATATATTATATATATATATTTAGTATATAGTATATATATATACATTATATTTGAGTATACAGCATTCCATGGGCTCTAGAACAGACTCAGGTGGAAATAGGTGATAATAATAATGAACGTACTTACATTCTAGCAACAAGGATTTCGTGTCGGTCAATAAACATCAACCGAGAGGCCATATAAGCAGTTAATTCGCTTTGGTATGTAGCGCGTAGTAGTATTTATGCATCCATGGCGCTCTAAATAACACGAGTACTATTCACTAATTTAATAAGTTAGTTACAGCTTTAGCGGCGGCAGACACCGGGCGAACCACTGTAACTAGATTAAAAGCTAATCTTATTATTGTCAGTGAAGGTTTGATTTTGATTAAGAGATAATAAAATACATGTTTTAATTTATATAACTTTAGGCTTTTGACATGTATTTATATACCGAATAATTTTTATATATATGTAATTTATATATATATATATATATTATAGTATAATAGTAGTATATAATTATATTAAATAATAATATAATTTATATATTATAATATAATTGTATATCCTAATAATATGTATTATTATATTATACTATATATAATATATATATATAATATAATATATAGTATATATATATTATATATATATATATTATATATATATAATATATAATTACGCAAGAATAAAGTATATCAAATATAAGCATTAGCACTGATAAGCAAAATTGACTTAAATACGTTATATATATATATAATATTATATATAATATATATATTATATATTAATAATATATATATATATAATACTAGTATTAAATATATATATATATATAATATATATAATTTATATATATAATTATTAAGTGACAAACTTAGAAATAAACAAAGGTTATATATAATATATATATATATTATAATATATATATATTACCTTATATTATTGTAAGATAATTATCACTCACCTGGTGGAGTGTCTTTGGAAGTATAATAGAAAACTGCTCCAGTTTAAATCTTTACCCATAGGTTTCTGCCCTAGTGTATTAATATATTATATATATTAATATATATATATAATATATATATATAAATAATTATAATTTAATATAATTATTATATATATAATATATATAATATATATATATATATATATAGTATATATATATATTATAATTAATTAATACACTAGGGGCAGCAAGAGCGCTAGGTAAAGATTAAACTGAGGGGCAGTTTTATATACTTCTCGTAGAGTGTAGGCACCCTCTTTAGTAGTTATTATAGCGAATAAATACTAGGCGATATGCATTAGGCCGGCTCTCGCTCGTATTCAGGATCTTTGAGCATCCACACGTTCATTCGCAAAAGAGTGTAAAGCTTGGGGCTCAAGTTGTATCGGGGCTGTTAACAGCGTTAATGTTTTCAGTACACAATACAGGATCCACATATTTTTACTGTAAATATTATACATTACTTTGTGCCCTACATGTATTAATTCTTCGAGCTCGATAACATTTTCAAGATGAGCCCTTAATTCTTCATTCATTTTAACC
>JABUQX010069836.1:0-36499 GCA_015478945.1 Trachelipus rathkii | reverse complement strand
CTCCAATTTAGATTTTTTTATATAACTTTTTATGTTAAAATGAATAATTATAATTGTTTAAAATGTAGTTTTAATTTATAGTTGTTTATATAATGAATCGTAAGTTATATTTAATAATATAACAGAATTTTGGAAATTTTAAATGGCTCATGGCATTTGAGGAGATAGAAAACATGCTACACATATCCTCTTTCATATACAGTAAGAGAGCTGCTCCTTTGCACCTATTACTCATTGAAATCACAATCTCGACAAGATATGGTAGGCGAATAATTATGCTTCTAAAAGCGTAACATAAAAAGTTTTTTTAGTCATAATCACTAATTAAGCACACAAATAACTACTATATAATCCCGAACTAAGAATATTAAATGTACTTAAATGCATAAATCATAAATACATACCTCGCGTAGAACAATCCGCTACATCCTGAAAATTTCCGATTACTATTTATAACAAGAGGTAATAAAGTATGAACTAACAGTGAATTATACAAATATCGATACTGATATATCCCATACTTAATTTCCCTAGCATATCAGTATAAACAGGAAAGTCAGTCATAATCTAATCAAGAATCCCTTATAAACAAGTTAGACCTAACATCATATCAAAAGTAAATACCAAGCTACTTGAACTATGATTGACCACTAATCATGCATCAAAAGGTTACCCACCTAATTACGATTAACGAAAAGTATATATAATTATAATAACATAAATATATTAACAAATATTTGAATAACTAATCGAATATAAACCTAGACATTAGTCAATAATTCTTCGGACAAATCTAACAATAAACTCAAACAAAAACTTAACCTATCGGCCTGCACGTTTTTAATTAACACGTCATCGTAAGTTAACAAAGTAATATCTCACAAAACTCAATCATTTCCCTCTAATCAAATACTCAGTGTAATTCATTGTTACACTTGTCATATTATATACATCATATATTTTAATTTATAACGTATCCCCTATCTATTATCGAAAAAACAGTTTTCATTGTAACCAGATTGACACTAAAGTAATCACATTAACCTCTACCGGGATAAGAACTCTAGCAGAAGGGCGGATCGGTTGCATCATTCTTCTTCAGAGCCTGGACTCGAAAGCTACCAAAGACGACGCATCCATTTAAGGACTCACTGGTAGGGTTGATTTTTACAGAATAGGAAATCACAATGAGATGAAGGGAATACAGTCTGTCTAATATCACCACGACTAAGAGTGGATGAATATACGACAGGTCATTAGAACTTCAAACTCCTGGAAGTCTCGATATGGGGCTAGGGCTCAGCCCAGGTAATCACCTGTGCTTGAGTTGGTCAGAGAATCAACTCTGGGCGTCTTACACACTTAACGGGGCAGATATGCTACACAATACTACAGATAACAGAGAAATATATGCACCTCTATCCATACTAAGGCGAGCAGCGGCGAGATACCGCATTGGGATATTTTCTTCTTTGGGATGGGTAGATGCCTGTGTTGCTTTAAAGATATCTCTTTGATTCATATAGGAACAAGTTTATATAGATAATAGTATAGAGATACAGTTAATGAAAAAAAAAAAAAGAAATTATTTGTAAAATTAAGTTATTATGAAATTGAGGATAAATATTACTATGACAGTGGTGAAATTAACACTGATTTGTTAAAGAAATGATAGGTTTTTGTAAGATATTAACTGTGTTACTGACGATGATGTGTTAGAAACGTGAGCCTAGGTTAAGTTTTTGTTGAGTTGTGTTAGGGTTGCCCGAGAATTTTGCTATGTCTACGTTTATTCCATAGTTCAAATGATGGTATCTTGAGACGAGTGCAACTTTGATGAAGATTAGTGTCAATTCATAGTTCAGATGTTGGTATCTTTGATATTATTGGTCAGCTTTTGTTAAGGATTTTTGTTAAAGATACTACGTTCGTTACCTGTTGTTGATATGCGGGAAAAAGTGGAAAACAAGTATTGTATGATCTTTTAGTACTTTAACCTTTGATAAGAAGAGGAATTTTCAGGATGTTTAGCGGATATTCATAACGAGGTATGTTAGGTTTGGCATTTGTACATTATATTTGTAACGAAATGTTCTAATGGTTATTCATATGTTCTAGCTTTCCGATTGATGACTAATAGACTTAACTCTTGTGTTGGTGTTAAAGCTTATTTTTATTTTCTCTCTGTTGATCCAGTTATAAACGGGTAGAACTTATTTTAGAATGTCTGAGGTATGTCAGGAGTCGCGGAGAGGATATTTGATATCTCGGCTTGCAGAAGGTGACACGGGGATCATTGAAAGCCATATATATGTTCTCTTCCGGGAGTCTCCAGAGTACGATTTATACGCTATTTGGTGCGGATAGGGTTGCTGTGCGTAGGGAGGTTCTGCAGCGGCACTCGGCATCGTGTTGGGGTTCGTAGGTTCTAACTAAATTCCTATCCCTGATGTATGGTTTTCTTACCCGTTGCCGGCTTGGACACATCGATTTGACTACTTTTATTCCTGTATATATATTACAAGCATTATTATAATTTTTATATTTATCATTATCAATATAGAACTTTATTTTATATATGTTATCGTATTCAGGAATAAAATTATTATTGAGGTTATTTTATTGTTATATGTTATTTGGTTAAAACTTTTATATTATTATGTTTTAAGCAATTTTCGTTGGGGTCAGATTTATGTATCATTTCATGACGAGAGTAATTAATGTAATTGATTTTTTTTTTAAATATTTACTAAGAATTCGATTGAATAAGTAAATAAATTTGTAGTAACATGTGCGAGGGGGGTCGTACGGGGGGTCAGGTATACGGGCCGTGGCTTTTGGGGTAGGAGGGCGGCGCCTAGGCGTGTGCAGTCTTTGAGCCACTATATGCTGGGAAGGAGGGGGGTGATAGCGTTTAGCAATTATAATATATATATATTTTATACTAGTTGATCTAAGATGATTAGATGATTTAAGATAGGGTATGCTATAAAATTTTTGTTAAAATATTATCCGATTAGTTATAAATTGTAAAAATATATAACTATATTTATTATCTTACAGCTCACTATGAGAACTTATATTTATAGTTATTACTACAAAAGTTATTCGATGATTCATTTGGATGTCGATGTGTTAAAGGTACTTTTATTACAAATGTATGTTAAGATACTATATTGCCATAAAAAGTTTCCTAATGTTTCATAGTAGTTCATTCGTACCGTATGGTAAGAGTTTAGGTTTGTCGTCTGTGAACCATTTAATTCCCGTCTCTCTTCGAGCATCACGAGGCGTTGCCTTATTTCAGTTCATGTGTCCGCTGTCAATTACACACTCGTTATATCCTCTCGCAACTTTGGTTTACGTAGCAATATATTCGATGGTTAGTATGTAAAGAAACTAATTTTTTGTGTTATGTTTATCCAATAGATATGATACTCGAATAATATGACATGACAGTCAAATAGATCATTAGATCTAATAAGGTCATGGTGGTTGGGGTTGAATGGGTTTGAATTTACTGAACTTAATGATTTTACTTTGTCTCTCTAAACACAACCTACTGTACAATTTACCTGATGATATCTTGTAGTTCAAAGAACTTCATTATTTATGTTATGTCTAGTTGATTGTATAACTTTTATTGTTGTCGATATCGGTGCATTTTATGTCATGCCTTTTATTCTGTTTCTGGATACGCTGTTCATAGCATAGAGTTTCCTTTATGCATCGTGAGGCAACAGGGTTACCAACTGGGGTAGTGATAGTCACTCGTGTCCTTGTGTGCAGTAATTATTTTACCTTTTTCGGATGTCATTCGGCATAACATATTACAGATTTGAGACTATTAGCCGTATCATAATATGATCTTAATAACAGATGATACATTGTCAATATGGAATCATAGATATTTTAATGGATTATGATTCACTCCTCTTATTTGGATTTAACTATGTAAATCGTAATAATTGCTAGTCAATTAGTCTATGGACTGTTACAACCAGAGGTCTTATAGAAGACCCCGTAGTTGCATGTTACACCCCGCTCCCGGACTCCTCTTCCTTCGAGCTCATGATTGTATCCATGCACCTAGCAGTAACGTGGGAGATAGTTTCTCCGTGTTAATATGTATAAAGAATGTTCATATGTCGATGAAGATAGGTAAGATGGTTTAAAATTTAATTTGCTTTTTCAGATATTTTATTTTCCTTATATCATTATTTAATATTGTATTTTAAATTGTAAACTTTATTTATTGTAGTGTGTTTCTTTGGTTTATTAACATTTTTTTGAAATGTGAAAATACTCTGTTTTCGTTTTTTATATAAATTGATTACTGCATAGGGGATATTTGGCGCATGGTTAGTTATATATTCGTTATAAAAGGTATTATTTCATAATATAGTATGATGAACTATTTGCTTTTTTATTCAGCGAAGATGTTTGATTGACGTGCCACGATATCAATTGCAGACCATATATACCAATCAAATATGTGTATGAAAATATAATGTTAAGAGAGATATACACATTCTTCTCTCGATTTTAACCTTGTATGCTTGACGATAAAATGATAAAAGTGCCCTTATAGATAAAAGATTGATAGTAAATTATAAGGTTTACTAGTTTTTTAGTTAATTATGCTAGTGTTATAGGTACTTTTAACTGTTTGTTTAAAAGTATGAGATAATCTTTAAGACTTATGTTAGTAGTTTACTCGTTGCACGTAAGTTAGTATTGATTTATATAGGTATTTTGTCTATATTATGTATACATTACTATATTTACCATTAGTTATTCCTGGTAAATGCTATGTTTAGATTAATATTATACTGTGAAAACAAGTTACGTTCAGCTCTAATATTTCATATTTTTAATATTAACATATAAAGAAACTTATTTTTGAACTGTATTTAATTTACTATACCTGATAATCATGAACTTCGATTAGTGACCTTGAATAATTATATAGAACTAAGATAGTAAATCAATATAAGTCGATGGATAGGGTGGGTATGTACGGAGTATGTGGGGAGGGGTACTGGCTGCATTAGTGATACATTAATGTTAATTTATTACTGTATTTACTATGATTATTACTTTTTAGCGTTATTAAATATCGGATATAAAACTAGTTTTTTGCCATCACTGCTTTGATACCACTACGAGCCCTGATCCCCGAACCTGTTTATTATCTATATCAAAAGAAACTTATATTTTTATGTTATATGAATTTTGGATTATAATAAATTTTATTTGTTATCTTTTTTAGATGTTATGTTTATGTAGATAATATAACTTTGTTAATATGTTATTATCATATTATATTGGGGTATTTAATTAGTATATGGATGGAGTGGTAGTTTATACTAATGATTATAAAATTAATAATTTATTGTTAAATATTACATCTATTATTGCTATTATATATATTATTTAATATATCAAACTTTGTACTTTTAACTAGTCTAATCTTATTAGTCTCACATATATATATCGTTGTGTATTATCTGTACTTGAATAATTGGCTGTGTCGACCGGTCAGAGGCATCCTATTGAACATATTAGAATATTTTTGATTTTAATATTTTATTTTTTTTTTTTTTTTTACCATTTTCTACTAACAATTTTAGCAAGGATGAAAGATGTATTCCTTGTTCGCCTTGCGTGGATTATGGTTTGTTTATATGTTTATTTTATCTTTCTCTCCTATATCATGAGGACTTAAAATTTTTAACCAGATTAAGATTATGCACAATCCGTTTCCCTTGTGTCACCCACTAGTAAGGCTTTGTAATGTTTTTGAGATAATGGATTTGGTGTAGGCTACTCTTCTAGAGGGCTTGGACTACTGTATATTTATATATATATTATAATGTATAAGTTATATAGTTATACTTATTTAAAATCACACTAGGTATTTATATATAAGTATAGTATATAATAAACTATTATAGTTTACAAGTAATAGTCTAATAGTTATAATATTTAATGACGCGTATAGTTTATTTATATATATATATAGTGTTTGTATCGTTTATTATTTACATATTTTATTTTCTTAGTTCATATGGTGCTATTTTAGCTTATATTGTTAGCTTTAATTAATTAGTGAAATACATTGTTAATATTAGTATTAGCATAATATATTTGCGCTGTTAAATCTCAGTTGTATAAAACCAAAATATTACTCCATAACCAGTAAACTCATTTAATCTGGCTAGACATAACATCCTACTTCTTAAACAGGGCACACAAGGAATACACATTGTTGGAGTCACTGTGTAAATAACGTAATATTAGCGACTGTAAGCAGGTCGAAAAAAAACTGTTAGTAGACGTATAATACAATCACTATCTTCAGTAAAAAACTTACAAAAACGACTAGCAAGCGAAAAGGAAGTACAATGTTAGATGATTTTATGCAGACTTCTTATATAAGAGGAAAAATGTGATTATAGTATGATGGACTACGGAGTGATATTAATAAATAGTTAAAATAAAATCAGATCCTGGTGCTCATTTTTTTTTTAAGGTAGTTTCATGGGACGCACAGATAAATAGTAACCAACCATCACTCACTATAGGGCAGAGCCCCTTATCAAATATATCTAGGAGGAGGTGTACTCATTTAACGTCCGTATAGACAGGATACGGAGCCAATGCCAAGGAGAAGAACTAGCTCAACAATTGCTCTATTACATCCTACGAACCATGATGCGACCTGGGACTCTAATAATATTACATACTCTCGCTATTATATGGTTGGGCGTAATGTTGACTATCTAACATCTGTAGAGCCTTATATTATCCGAGCGCTTTTTATATAAATATATATTGAAACAACATAAAAAAAAATTAAAAAACATATATAACATTATATGTTCCACTTACATACTTCATTATTTTATATGAACATTATCTACTATTAATATTTAATTATTAAACATTAGCTAATAACTACTATAACCGATAGAACAACTCTTCACAATTAATTACATATATTTTATATTTATAATATTATTATTATGATTGCATGTAATGTATCTTAATGTTTTAATTAAATAAATAATTATGTTTAGATGTTTTTGCACCCAAACCGGCAATGTAGACAGAGTGATCGTTAATCACTGATGAGGACGTGGTGGGGTATTATAATTTATCCCACTCATTCCGCTACTATGATGGGAGGGACAAGAGATTTCCCAGATCTACCTCATTTAATACGAGCGGGTTGCGATGCGTACTCTTTCTGAGAGGATTGGAATGATCTTATTCACTGCTCGTTCACCGGACGGCGGGCCGAGCCTACCTAGCCTCCGAGTTGCACTGGTATATTACGCTTGGGGTTTCTTTCGTTAACGATCTTGCCATCTATCACTATACTAGCCGTATTCTTTCTTTTTTCCACGCTCAATCATGATAATCAGGTTCTTCAACATAGGCATTTTATCTTCCCTTACAATAACTACTTATTTATTCCCAACTGATTTCATTATACTATATTAAATTTTATAACCTGTTTTATTCACACCAGTACTTAAAATATGTTATATTTTAATCTCAAGGCTTCATATACTATATTTACTTTCTATCCGCCTGTAAAGCTACTGGCTAGTTTTTTTTGAGAATTTTTATCAATTTTCACTTTGTTTTTTATTTATACTTTTATTTTATTTTTATATACGCTCATAAATTTTCCCGGTACCTACTATCATTCTACTCCCAAGTGCTTTCACTCGCTTTTCTGAAAAGCTATTGTTAAAATTTTTGGGAGTAATAGGACCGTGGATTGAGATCTTTAGTGTTCTCCTTCACCTAGCGCGACTTCTTTGCCTAACAACACCAACCCACAACAGAACTGCGCACACCATATAATCTATAGGATTATGGAAAATTTTACATTACATAATTGTGTAAATCATTATCGTACGTAATAGATACTTGGGAAATATAATACTGAGCTAGCACCAAACCTTCTTATCATATTATTTAGTATTTTAAATTTTAATTTACATATTATAATTTTATTTTTGTATTTAATAAATTAATTAATCCAAAATGCCAAAAGAAATGATTTCAAAATTTTGCTGCTCCTCGAACCCAGATTACAAATGAATAAATTTAAATGTTAAAATTTCCACATTTTTTAAAAAATCAAATAATACATAATTTTCTTTTTTCCTTGTAAATTATTCAAAGCATCTACATTTGAATTAGAATCAATATACGCTTTCTTTCTTTCTTTTCTCTCTTCTCTTTAAAAATATAATCCATAATCAAATTACTTCACTGTAGAATTTCACTATAAGTCAATTCCAAACTCTCTTCTATACTCTTCAATAAAATCGCCTCTGACTAATTACCTTCTTATCAATTATCCAAATCTCTTGCTCTTCTATCTCTCTTCTTCTGGGTCTCATCGTTCTTTCTTGTTGATGAGTGATTGTAGCTGCCTCACTTCTCTTGGTGTTTCGCACGTGAGTTCCCACAGCTGGCGCGCGCTGCACGCTGTCGATTTCGTCGTAGTTGAGTATTCTAGTGTAATGGAATTGATATATATAATATATATATATATTATGATCTTTGTTATATATAGTTAGTTATAGTTATTATTATTATTCGATAGGTTAAATAAGTGTTGATTAGGTATTTTGTCTTATGTATATACATATTATAATTATTATTCATTATAAGTTCCTTGGTAATGCCTATGTTACGCTTTTATATATATGTAAGTTGGAAAATACATATAGTTAAATATACGTATTATTCATATACATATCATGGTTATAGTATAATATTATTATAAATTAATATGAACCTATTATTTTATTGTACTATTGTCTTATCCGAATATACCGTTAACTTCGAAAGATATTGTAGAATACCTCCTGAACTTCGATTTAGATTCAGAAATAGATTGTCAAATAAAAAAAGTGATCGATCCATGGACGCTGTGGGTGTGCCTATTCGCCGAATTGAGTTATGTGGTGGGGCAGGGAGATCGATGAAATTGATTTAAATGTATTATTTTCCACGAGCTAAGTTGATTGAATATACTCTCCGGCTTTCTACATATTTTACGAATAGAAATCGATTGTATTTACTAACCCTTATAATGAGATAGTATTATAGAAAGTCCCATAAACGTTACGAACTTATATATTTGTATTATGATAGATGGTATCTGTTGATAAAGAGCTTTGGTGTTATGATGTTTTTATGTACATAATGAATAGTTTTAATGGGATATAACTTTTGAGAGTATCACTGTATACCCTATACAAATCCCTTAATATCGTTTCATTTGGGGATTATACCCAGTTGACTATTTAGAGTATAACGATTATGGGCTTCTTATATCGATACTTATTAAGTTTTGGGAGATTATAAAATAATATCTCATGTACCACGATTAAAAAAACTTGTTAGGTTAACTGATATTATTGCATATAGGTATTCCTGTTAGGTTCCATGTATGAATTATTGGACAATAGTATGAACAATTTTTGATATAATAATATTGTTACTTAGTGTCAAAATGTAGTAATTATAACTGATTAATATGGTAGAGATTAAAATATGTGAGTTGAAAAAAAGTATGAAATATAGGATAAACTACGTTTTTATGCTAATGCAATGTAGTAATTACTTATTAAATATAATTATAACTGGTTATTATATAAGTGTGGAACTTTGTTAATGTTAGTTATATTTAATTTATAGCGCGTAAAGTTTATGTTAATTATAGAAAATAGCTTTGTAAACATTTAATTTATTGCATATAAAATGTTTTAAGTTTATAGCTTATTATTGATTATAAAATCTTTTATTACGAAGTAAGTAGTATTAATTCACGTTCAGCTAGATTTCACAGAAATGATAAAATTAACCAAATGTTGGTGACCTCAGATTTTTTTGGTGTATACGTATTATTATAATTTCGTCCTCGGAGAGCCATGTACTAAATATAAATTAATATAAATTTTATACAAATATAATAATATTTAATGATATAAAGAGACGATCTATCGCTATTAAGAAACGCAATAGGTAAGTTTAGATTAGCTACGTCTTTCTCGCTATGAACCTCAAATTGTTTGATTACCTGTAGAAGTTCTGAAGTGGCTCGTTTCGTCCTAGGCACCGGTCGAGTGTGATCCGGCAACTTTGGTAAACGTTAAAGTCTTATTCTGTTTTAGACTTGGATCGTGTCCAGGGCGACTTCATAGTGTCGACCGTTCTGAGTCAAATAAAAAAGGTTTCTATAACCTAGATAATGTCAGATATATATGAATTAAGAGTACCATAGTTTCACGCACTTCAAATATTTAATTAAGTAATTATTTGTACTAAGTCATTAGCATATATAATAATATTTGACATAGAAGTATGTAAATAAATAGAATTTGTTATTTATGTTAATGTTTAATTATCCAAATATTTATATACATAATAACCGAAAATGTGAAACTTGAATTCAATAGATTATCAATATGATTAATATTAGAATCATAGATCAATAGATCATCGAGGGTAGGTGGTGAGGGGACTAGAATTTAGATCTAAAGTAATATTATAGTAAATTTTTATGATATTTTATATACTGATATTTGAGATGACCTGAATTACTAATTAGATATAATAAGATCAATGATCATATAGATAATCAATAGATCAAATATATAGGAAATCAATATATATTAAGATCACGTAGAATAGGCTGTAGGAAGTGGCAGTTATTAATTGATTTACTTGATATTTTATACTTGGAGATATATTACTCGCTTTTATACTAGGGCAATGTTAATATAACGTACATTTATTGTAAGTTATAATTCAAATACAAGATAATAAAGAAATATTATATATTACACTTTAATATATTAATAATATTAATTTATTTATTTATTTATTTTATATTTTTTATTTATCTTGATGGTTAATCTGAATAACCCATTATTTTCGAAAATATCTACAGACTCTATAATCAATATATTAAAGTGACATTGCCATATCCATTGTTTGATTATTACTTACGATATAGATTTATAATTAATCTTCATGACTACTAGTCTCAACCGCTCCTCAAGTACACCGATAGACCCGGTACTTAGACCTCAGTACACGTCCTTTGAGTCTCTTGACCGTACATGTGCCACTGACAATTGACACCATAACGTTTACTCAGTACCTTCTCCTCCTGACTCACTCATATTTTGAGACATCTTATTTTCTTTTTTTTTCTTATTATCTTCTCTTTCCTTTCTTTTTTTTCTGCCTTTACTTATCTTCTTACCTAGTCTGTATAGAGGAGCAGGTTAGATATATATTTGTAACAGATTGGATTATTTTTATTTATTTTCAAATTAGGGCACTATCATATTATATATATATAGGGGCCCTATATATATATATATTTATATACCTGGTCATTACCGAATTACGTAAATTCCCGTAATCTACCAAACTCCGTCTCCTCGTTCATCCATCTCATTCATATAATACCCTGTTACTTCCAAGTTTCATCTTTAACTATATCGATCCCTAATTTATTTTAGGGGGACAGCGGACCCCCCTTAAACGTGGAGATAGGTAATCATGCAAGGGTGACTTAAAAATTCTACGTCCTAACGAATGAAAGATTCGTCAAACCATCTATATACCCTTCACTTACACAAATATTTAGCCAATAATGATATAAACTTACTTAACACTAACTCTATAGATATATATATGGAGCCATTATTAGTGACCTGATGACTCGGATAAGCCGGAGTAAAACCGGAGCTGAGAGCCGGAGCTGGAGCGGAGTGCGTTAAAAAAAAACGATTGCCTTGCAGGAATTGTTTTTCCACTCAGATTCGATTCCCTTCGAGGGATATCACAATCTAATCTGACTATAAGTTCAAGAAGATCTACCATCAAAATTTTATAATTTATTTTGGGGTGTCAAGACCTGAGTCCCCCCTTAAGGGGGGGGGACGAAGGGGTACGTTAATCTCGTCTACGACGAGATTAATTAAATTAATTAACACTAGCCCAAGCCTCATCACTACAGTCTTAAGCCTAATAATCTCTAAACCTCGCTCGTGAAGCTAAGCTAACAAGGAGAACGTGAAAGCGTACATCATTGTATATGGCGTTATCGTCATATCTCTAGGAGTCGGAGATATAGTACCTATATCCCTAATTTAATATCAATCCTATGAAGACTTTTGAATATTTTACCCTAATGTATTTATTAGAGCTTAATACATTCATTAGATATTTATTTAAATTCCTAATAAGTTTCTAAGACTAAATACCTTATATTATCGTATGAGTCTGAATTTTTCGGGAGATATATCGCTAGGGTAGGATGCAACGCCTCAGGCCTATCTCCATAACCATACTACACATGATAGTTACCACGCGAAAGGAAAATAATCATTTTTTTTTCTCGTGAGTGTATACACTTGTTCTAATTTATATTATAAGTTTCATATAAAATTTATATTAGGATATATGTTTATTATGAATAATAAGTACATATATCGTAGATTACTTTAAAGAATATCAGATTCGGCATAATTCTGGGAGCAATAAGTCTTGTCCATTTTTATTTATGGAAGACCAGGACATTAAATAATAATATATTATATATTATATATATATATATATTAATATATATAATATATATAATATTATTAATATATATATATAATATATATTAATATAATATATATATATTATATATACATATTATATTACTATATATATAATTTATAATATTATTAATTATTATTAATATATATATATATAATATATTTAATTATATATATATTAATTATATATATATAATATATCATATATATATTATATATATATGGTCTAGATACCTTATTCGATTATATACGTTGGTTATTATATATAAAACTTATTTAATGCTAACATATATAATATTATAATGTAAGAATGGAATCAATTTCTTCACGCAGTCGATGTAGGGGCTCGCGCACCGACGGACACTTGGGGTTGAGGGCACGATTTACTACTTCTAAAAATAAACCAAAAAAAATTTTTTTCGCGCCGTTATTGTAGGAGAGGACGGAGAGAAGCTGAACCCGTGAAAACAAAAGTGGAATACAACTTCGCTCTAGCGCGGGGTGTTTATATAAGGTACAGTCTTCTCATTACGGAGTGAGAGGCCTTGTCCTTCTTAATGTTGGGCGCTGTTCCGGGTGCTGTGTAGCACGAGCAACAGACTCTAAAGAACCTGCTTACGTGCCGTGGCATACAGGTTGACCCCTTTGCAGGGAGTGAATCTCGTGCAGGAGTCGGGGTTCGTTAAGCTCTCTGAGCGCCACATCCGCACTACCTGTGGAGCCTCGGAAGGTGCGCTTATTGCTTTGACCCTGAGCACTGTTAACCACTTCCTCAGAAGGGGAGGTCTCGTTACTACCTACGGCTACACTCTACCCGCTCTTCAGGTATATTTCTACTTATAGGTGTCTTAATTCGACCACGGTCAGGTGTGCCTTCCTGTCCCTTCACACTTTCTTTTCTCTATTTTTTCTCTTTATCATCGAATTTGTCCGCGTACGTCTATAGAAAACACCTGTCTTCACCTAAGGTTTCGCTGTTTTCCTTTTCCGCCTGCAGCTCATTGTGTGTTTTGAAGAACTATATTTTTGTTACTGTCAGAACTTTCATTTTTATTTTTTTTAAACCCATAAGTTTATTATATAAAATAGAACCAACATTCAACAATGTATTCCTTTTTCCTTTGTTGGCTATTGTAGTTTTTGAGGTAATGAGTTGTGGCTTTAAACCAAATTGTTCCCTCACTCTAATTATGGTTTGACCTACCGTAGTGAGAGTTACATAAGTCACCCACTATTAAAAGGAAATAACTGTACCGTTGAGCTCATATAGCTATACATTTTTATTGTTCGCTTAGTGTGAAGTGAAATAAAAAATATATATATCTAAATAATTATTCATTTACTTTTTTTCCTCCTTATATATTCATTAATTTTTATTATATTGTAGTCCAAAAATAATTATTTAATATATATATATATATATATATTATATAAATATATATTAATATATATTAATATATATATATATAATAATTTATATATATATATATTAATATATATATATAAATATATTATATATATATATATATTATATATATATATATATATAATATATATATTTATAATATATATATATATATTTATATATAATATATATAATATATTGATATAATATTATAATATTATTTTTTATATATATGTAAGCATATATTTCTATGCCTATATAATATATTTATTGTTAATTCATATATATAAATAATAATATTTTTTTATTATATACTTTCATATATAATATATCTATCTATTATTTAATATATATAATTATATATATATATATATAATTTAATATATATCATTATATATATATATAAATATATTAATATCATATATATATACTATATTATAAATATATATACTATTATATATATATATATATATATATTATTATATATAATATATTTATATATATATTATATATTAATATATATTATACATAATATAATATAATGTATGACCATAATTTTACTACTAAAAATCTGGTCACATTTAACACTATACTAACACTTTTAATTAATGATAATTAAAGCTCCATCAGCACCAAATTATTTGGCTTTGGACCTATATGAAAGAATGCATTTTTAGCCGCTTGCCGAGAATACTTTGAAATAGCATTAGTACCTATTATTAATATAATCTTCTAATTATCCAGGTTCTACTTATAATAATGAATGTCCCTAGTTTCAATGCTTTTTATATAACGCATTTCTTAATCATCCTAACTTTAACGACTAGCTAATAGAACCCTTTTTATTTAAAATATTAATAAAACTAAGTGGGTAAATATTTGTCGACGCTCTGGACAAGTGTAATTTTTTTTTTTTTATATACTTGAAAAAATAGTAACTAGCAGAAATAATGCACATTTAAAATATCAAATCGTGTATCTCAATACCTCTCATAATATAATATCATTAATATAATTATATTATTAATATATATATAATATTTATATTATAATATAATATATTAATTAATATATTATATATTATTATATATATATAATACTATACATATATATAGTATCTTAATATTATTAATCATATATAATATATAATATCTATTTATATTTAATATATATTATATATATAGTATATATATTATATTATATATAATATATCTAATATATATATTATTATATATATATATTAATATTATTATATATTTATCTAATTAATTAATATATATAATATTATTATATCATATCTATTTATTATATATATATATAATATATATATTAATATATAATATATATATATATATATAATATATTAATATAATATATATATATATATATCTATATATATATTATTATAATATATATATAATATATATATATATATTCTATATATTAATTATAATATATATATTAAATATAATTTAATAAGTAGATATTTATATATAATATTCTATACTACGAATTTAACGATTTATTCAAGACCTACCGTTACATATGAACTGTGGATTAAACAGATGTCCAGATGTCGATAGATTTTTATGCAATTTAAAGACAAACATATTATTTATTATTATATACTAATAATATTTATTTCATTTTATTATATTTACTAATTTATTCATTTATCTAAATACTTATTTAATTAATGTTTTTATAAGTATATTCAATATGTTACGTAACAGAATCTTATTCCTTTTTATCCTGTAGCGAGGAATATAATGATTGGATTTAAGATTTACAGTGGTAGGTTTTCATACTAACTGAACGAGTTGCATGTAGCACCATATACCGGCAAGGCTGGTCGCATAATCTCGGATGCGGCAGCTTTTATCCCTTCCCCGTCAACGAAAGTACCTTCCCATTCTTCTGGACTCATGAGTAGTTGTTATCGATCGAAAGGAGGAAGCTCTGAGGTCTCTAATTTGTGGTTGAGAACTTATACTATTATAATTGATAATGATATAATAATAAAATATATAATATATACCAATTTACTTATAATTACTCATCACTTTGATAATATACATCAATATAAGGTGTAGGGTGGAGGGGTAAAAATAAAGCGTGAATAACTCTTTATTTCTCTGTCCAGATATTTTCCATTACTAGGACTTTATTTCGACTGATCTATCTTTTATTAATATGCCTTTTACGCTACTTTCCATGTCAATCATTCAGTGCTTTTACAACTTCCGGAGTAAACTATCCAATTGGAATGAGTTACCCATAGATTAATAAGACATAGGACTGGGTCCATTTGTATTCTAATATATATAAACAAAAGTAATATATTATTAGCATGCAAGTTATGGTTAGTAATTTATAGTTATTTATCTCCATGATACCATAATTGGGTGGATACTTTACTTATTACTATTAAATTTACTCTACTGCTTTAAATATAAAAATATTTGGTATCAATACGAGATGACTTTTACAGATCTTACTCTCTCTGCTGCATTGATATTAAAACAGAAATTTAAAATCTTATTTATAAAATTAAATTAATAATGGTAAAAAAAAATATATTTTGGTATTGTTACTACTTTAAATTTTTACTTAAATAATAAGTAAGTATCTAATATAAATATATATAAAAATATAATCAGATTAAATATATTATTAATAATTAAATACACATTAAATCATATATTAGTATATATATTATATATATATATACGCAATATTTAATCCATAGAGAAAAAATATTAGAATTATATATAGAAAAAAATTCGATAAGGATACCAAATAATAATGACAATATTAATATAATTAAAAAATTAAAGTAAAATCTTATATCTTTAAACTAAAGAGATATACTTTATTACTTTAACTCAGAAAACATTCTATACTTATTTATTTATTTAGTTAATTATAGTGATTTATTTTGTCTTACAGTTTAGAACTTTTAATGTCGTTTAAGTTTTTAAATTAGATTTTTTTTATTTTGGTAATTAAACAGAATTTCATAATATTATAATTTAAACCTTTGAATAATAATAGTATATCTTTAACTGTATTAAACAAAATTAATATATATTTAATTATTTTCTTTTATTTATTATAATTTGTTTATATTTAATAGCGTCAGATACACTTGTTTATTAATTATTTCAATTAATTATCTTAAATAATTTATTAAAATTTCACAAAAGTTTTTTATTTTACTTTATTACTCCAAGTAATATAAAGTAAGTAATAGACTTGAATTTTAATGTCATTGTTTTATATTAATGATCTTATTTTATATCTAGATAACTCAATAAAATATATGTTATATATTTTTCTTATATATGGGGTCTCTTTATGTTCAGATATATTTAAATATATCTATATTATTTTATTATAGTATAATTATATATATATCTATTTATAATTAATATTAAACTATTTAGTTCTTCGTTATAATATATATATATATATATTATATATATACGTTACAAGTTTAATTATTTATTTAGATTTAATTGTGTTGGAGTTAATAGTTTATTCTTTGAGGTATATCTGCACTTATTTATTCTACTTTATGGGAATTAGTATTGAATTGAAATAATATAACATTTTTTTCATGTAATTTATATGAAATAAATGATTAAGTATTTCTTCTAATATAAGCTCAACACAAAAATAATGACATTTTATGAGTTTTAGTAACTGACTACAATTGAATCGCTGAGATGAACATCTCTGGAGATGGGGTCTTCTAAGATCTTACACGGGATAAGTGGTCTCCGAGGACTCTCTTGTGGTGGAAAATATTAATTCTTGAGCCGGTTAAGCTCACTTCAAGAACCAGAATATATGACTACAATCTACGCGTAGTTTTATTATTTACAGAAGAATTTACTTCCCCCTTGAGGTTTCAACAGAGATGAAAAATATTTTTAACATTTAACATGAATACTTTGACCACACTAAAATTCACAATTTTATAAAATGATTTTATAAATGATAATTAAATTAATAATAAAGCCTAGCTTTCGTGGACATACGCGAACCCACATCGTCGGGACTGAGATTGAAAGTTAAGGGCATCTCTTCTGAAGATTTTGGCTACTTTTTCTTGATTGAGTTGGCAACTTGGTCGTCTTGTAGAGATTTCATAGTGATGAGATTTTGTCGGTAATATTTTCAGAGGGATTAGCATTTTTTTATTAAACTATTTAAGGAGGGAGATTAAAGTAGAGAGTAAAGTTATTTCGTGCCCCGAGCGAACCGTAGGATGGTACCTTTAAGATTTTTTTTACGTTAATTTTTAAAGTGTAGCAAAAAATCGCTTGAAACCTAAACTCGCTTAAGGAACGAAAAACTTATTTTGCCAACCTCTCACGACAGAAGTAAAAAGTTACGTTTTTTGTGCCACGATCGAAGTGTAAGTGGGGACTTTTAAGATTTCTTTACGTCGATATTTATATTAAGAATTGATATTCAGGTATTCACATATCATTTATTGTTTATTTTTTCTATGTTCTTAATTTTTCCTAATTTTCATCATAACTTTATCCGTGAACTTTTCGTTTTTTCCTCAAAATACGATAGTGACGTTTCGTAGTTACCGAGACGATCCTCGGAGGGGGTCAATCGCGGCCGGGTTTCCTCTACAGCGTCATTTTAAAATAATGACGTTTCTCGATTACCATAAAAAAACGACCTCGAACGATCAAAACGGCAATATTTCAGGGATAACTATCGTTAGGCGTATTAATTATGATTATAGTGACGTTTATTCTGTACCGTTTATAAGTCGAAGGTATAAGTTAAAATTTGAAGAAAAAAAAATTTCAATTTTTACGAGGTCGACTTTTTGGAGAGCGATTTTGATTTAAACCTTTTGAGTTATAAACGGTTCCTACGAAACGTCACTATTGGAACTATTATTACGCTTAACGACGTTCTAAGCTTAAAAAATGGATTCTAAACGCGTAGAGTCATTTATTTTGGGCTTTTACGAAACGTCACTATATGACGAGGACGTTTCCGAGGTAAATGGGCGTCGTGCAATATTTTAATTATTATTTTTTTAATTTAGTTACCTCTAAAAATTATTTATCGTAGAAAACGGAATTTATAGGGAACTTAACTAATAATAAAAATTCATATACAGAATTATAGTATAGATCATGATAATAATTAAGAATTTAAGAAAAAATATAAAGAACGAAGAAAAAATAAATATCCAATATGTGAATAACTTATTATTAGCAATTCTTTAAAGGCTTAGATTCCGTAATTTTTTTTTTGTTTCTCTCGGGAAAAAAAACTCGTTAAGGAAAAAAAATTTATTTTTGGGGGGATTTCAAATTGAGAGTAACGTTATTTCGTGACCCGAGTGAACCGTAGGAGGGGAACCTTTAATTTATTTTTTTTTACGTTAATTTTTTAAGTGTAGCAAAAATCGCTAAAAGCCTATAGGAAATGGGGTCGTGCGTATTTTTTTATATTAATTTTTGTTTATTGTTACCTCTAAAAATTTATTTTCATAGAACCATTATTTTAAGGGAGAAACTAATTAAAAAATAATAATATATATAAAGTACACTTGCCTTCGAAAAAAAACTCGCTTAAGGAACCGAAAATTTATTTTGCAACCATCTCCCGAGAAGTAAAAAGTTTCGTTATTTTGTGTGCCCCGATCGGAGCGTAAGTGGGGACCTTTAAGAATTCTTTAACGTCAATATTTATATTAAGAATTGATAATTCAGGTATTCACATATCATTTATTGTTTATTTTTCTATGTTCTTAAATTTTTCCTAAATTTTCATCATAACTTTATCCGTGAACTTTTCGATTTTTTTCCTCAAAATACGATAGTGGCGTTTGCGTAAATACCGAGACGTTCCTCGAAGGTGATCAATCGCGGCCGGGTTTCCTCTACGGCGTCACTATAATATAATGAACGTTTCTCGATACCATAAAACGAACCTCGAACGATCAAAACGGCAATAATTTTAGGGATGAAACTATCGTAAAGCGTATTAATTATGATTATAGTGACGTTGATTCTGTACCGTTTATAAGTCGAAGGTATAAGTTAAATTTGAAAAAAAAAAATTCTATTTTTCCCGAGGTCGACTTTTTGGAGAGCGATTTTGATTTAGACCTTTTGAGTTATAAACGGTTCCGACGAAACGTCACTATTGGAACTATTATTACGCTTAACGACGTTCTAAGAGTAAAAATTGATTGTAAACGCGTTAGATTATAGGGAAATAAATAATTTACGAAACGTCACTATATGACGAGGACGTGAAATAACGTCACTCTCTACTTTTCGGGAGATGGTGCAAAATAAATTTTTTGTTCCTTAAGCGAGTTTTTTTCCCGAGAGAAACAAAAAAAAAAAAATTACGGAATCTAAGTCTGTAAAGAATTGATAATAATCAGTTATTCACATATTATAAATTTATTTTTTTTCTTCGTTCTTAATTTTTCTTAAAGTCTTAATTATTTATCATCATCTATACCAGTGGTTCTCAAACTTTTTCGATTCGCGGCACTTTTGACTAATTCAAGTTTGCCGAAGTCACCCAATGTTAGATTCTAAAAAGAAAGTCTTCCAATTTATAAAATAGGGTCTATCATTAATCATAAAATTGCAATAATTTTGCATGATCACAGCATGCCAAAAGCATTCCCAGGATTTGCCTCTGAATATATAAATATATAAGGATAACATAACTAAAATTTTCTTTAGAAAGTTGGAAAATTCAAAATCGATCAAATATTTTTATGTGAAAAAACTGAAAAAATACTGATTGTGCTTTTAAGAAGAGTATGATTTACAGGTAAAAATTGCGCGTAAAAAGTTGTGGTAAGCTGCGCGCACCCAAATGTGGACGCCGTCACACCAGTTTTGAGAAACCAACTGAATCTATACTATATTTATTTATATTAATATTTTTTTGATAGTTTAGTCTCCCTTAAATTCCATTTTCTACGATAAATAATTTTTAGAGGTAACTAAATTAAAACAAAATAAAGATATTGCACGACGCCCATTTACCTCGGAAACGTCGTCGTCATATAGTGACGTTTCGTAAAAGCCCAAAATAAATGACTCTACGCGTTTAGAATCCATTTTTTACGCTTACGCTTAAAACATCGCTAAGCGTAATAATAGTTCCAATAATGACGTTTCATCGGAACCGTTTATAACTCAAAAGGTCTAATTCAAAAGCTAAAAAATCTGACCTCGAAAAAATTGAAGGTTTTTTTTCAAAGTTTAACATATACCTTAAAATTATAAGCGGTAGTGAGTGATGCAACTATAATAATAATTAATACGCTTAACGATAGTTCAACGAGTTTTTCTTTTTGGAGGGCAAGTATACTTTATATATAGTATTTTTTTAATTTAGTCTCCCTATGAAAAATTTTTTTTTTTAGGTAATTAAAGAAAAATAATTAATACAAACAAAGCATAACGCCCATTTCCTATAGGCTTTAAGCGATTTTTTTTGCTAACAATTACAACCGGTAAAAAAAAAAATCTTAAAGGTACGCTCCTACGGTTCACTCGGGGCGAAATAACATTACTCTTTACTTTTCGGGAGATGGTGATATTTAATATTAAGAATTGATATTCAAGGGTATTCACATATCATTTAATTGTTTATTTTTCTATGTTGTTAATTTTTCCTAATTTTTAATCATAACTTTATCCGTGAACGTTTCTGTTTTTTTTCCCTCAAAATACGAATAGTGACGTTTCGTAATTACCGAGACGATCCGATCCTCGGAGGGGGATCAATCGAGGCCGGGTTTTCCTCTACGGCGTCACTACTAATATAATGACGTTCTCGATTACCATAAAAAACGACCTCGAACGTAAGCGTATTAATTATTTATAGTGACTTTATTCTGTACCGTTTTATTAAGTCGAAGGCATAAGTTCATTTGAAAAAAAAAATTTCAATTTTTGCCCGAGGTCGACTTTTTTGGAGAGCGATTTTGATTTAGACCTTTTTGAGTTCCTAAACGGGTTCCGGACGAAACGTCCACTACTTGGAACTTTATTACGCTAACGACGTTCCTAAGCGTAAAATGGATTCTAACGCGTAGAGTCATTTATTTTGGGCTTTTACGAAACGACACTATAATGACGAGGACGTTTCCGAGGTAAATGGGCGTCGTGCAAATATTTTTTATTATTTTTTTTTATTTTATTTTTACCATCTAAAAAATTATTTATCGTAGAAAACGGAATTTAAGGGAGACTACACTCTAAAAGAAAAGTAATATAAATAAATATAGTACACTTGCCCTGGAAAAAAAAAAACCTCGCTTAGATGTTTAGAATAGTTAGACAGAGTTAGATACTTGAAGAACGAAGAAAAAAAATTAATATCCAATGTGTGGAATAACTGATTATTATCAAATCTTTTAACAGACTTAGATTCCGTATTATTTTTATTTTTTTGGTTTTCTCTCAGGAAAATAAGATTTTTAAGAAACAAAAAAAATTATTTGCACCATCTCCCGAAAGCAAAGAGTAACGTTATTTCGTGCCCAACCGTAGAAGGGTACCTTTAATTATTTTTTTACGGTAATTTTTAAAGTGTAGCAAAAAATCGCCTCAATGCCTATAGGAAATGGGCGTCATGCGTGTTATTTTTTTAATTATTCTTTGTTTAGTTAGCTCTAAAAAATTATTTTTAGAAAACTGAAATTAAGGGAGACTAAATTAAAAATAATTAATAATTATATATATATGGCTTCCCTCGAAAAAAACTCGCTTAAGGAACGAAAATTTATTTTGTACCATATCAACGTAAAAAAGTTACGTTATTTTGTGCCCGATCGAAGCGTAAGTAAAGGACCTTTAAGATGTCTTTACCTTCGAATTTATATTAAGAATTATATTCAGGTATTCACTTCAGTCATTTAATTGTTTATTTGTTCTATGATTCTTTAATTTCCTAATTTTCATCATACCTTTATCCGTGAACTTTCGGTTATTTCCTCAAAATACGATAGGGACGTTTCGTAATTACCGAGACGATACTCGGAAGATATCAATCGAGGCCGGGTTTCCTCTACGGCGCCACTTATAAAATAATGACGTTTCTCGATTACCATAAAAACGAACACGTATTTTCAGTCGTTAAGCGTATTAATTATTTATTATAGTGACCTTTTTCTGTACCATTTATAAGTCGAAGGTTTATTTTAAAAATTTGAAAAAAAAAAATTCATCTTTCCGAGCCGACTTTTTGGAGAGCGATTTTATTTAGACCTTTTGAGTTTATAAACGGTTCCGTTGAAACGTCACTATTGAACTACTATTACGGGCTTAGACGACTTAAGCATAAAAAATGGATTCGTAAACGCCGTAGAGTATTTATTTGGGCTTTACGAAACGCACTATATGAGACGCCATTTCCTATAGCCTTGAGCGATTTTTGGCTACACATTAAAAATTAAACGTAAAAAATATTAAAGGTACTCCTACGGTTCACTCGGGCACGAAATAGACGTGTACTCTCTATGTCAAACGGCTTTGTAAAGTTAAACTAAAAAAGGAACAATGTTTCTTGCAGGAACATTTTTAAAAAAAATAGCTTGTCATTTTTACAAAAGTCTTTAATTATTTGCATGATCATATATTCTGTAGCTTTCATCTCCATCATAACCAGCACCCTTGACTTATTTAAGTTTGCCGAAGTCACCCTATGTTAGATTCTAAAAAGAAAGTCTTCCAATTTATAAAATAGGGTCTATCATTAATCATAAAATTGCAATACTTTTGCATGATCACAGCATGCCAAAAGCATTCCCAGGATTTCTCTGAATATATAAATATATAAGGATAACATAACTAAAATTTTCTTAAAAAAGTTGGAAAATTCAAAATTGATTAAAATTTTTAAATGAAAACTTAAATACAATTATGAAAATGTTCAAAACTTTCGCGTCACCCTTGTGGGGAAGCTGTGCCACCCAAATGTGACGCGTCACACAGTTTGAGAAACCACTTGATCTATACTATATTATTTCAGATTAATTTTCTTAAGTTTGGTCTCCCTTAAATCATTTCTACGAATAAATATTTTTAGAGGTAACTAAAATTAAAAAAAAAAGATAATAAAAATATTGCACGACGCCCATTTACCCGGAAACGTGCGTCGTGCGTTGGTTTTTTTAATTATTTTTGTTGTTTAGTTACATTTTTTGTTTAGTACCTCTAAAAATTATTTTTCATTGAAAACTGAATTTAAAGGAGACTAAATTAAAAAAATAACATATATATATAAAAGTACACTTGCCCTCGAAAAAAAAAACTCGCTTAAGGAACGAAAAATTGTATTTTGCAACATCTCCCGAGAAGTAAAAAGTACCGTTATTTTGTGCCCCGATCGAGGTAAGTTGGGACATTTAAGATTTCTTTACGTCGAAATTTATATTAAGAATTGATATCAGGTGTTCACTTATCATTAATTGTTTTATTTTTTCTATGTGTCTTAATTTTTCCAATTTTCATCATAACTTTATCCGTGAACCTTTCGTTTTTTTCCTCAAAATACGATAGTGACGTTTCGTAATTACCGAGACGATACTCGGAGGGGATCAATCGGAGGCCGGATCCTCTAACGCGTCACTATACATAATACGTTTCGCGGATTTACCATTAAAAACGACCTCGAACGATCAAACGGCAATATTTTCAAGGATGAACTATCTAAAATGTATTTTAAATTATTATTATTGTGACGTTTTTTCTGTACCATTTTTTAAGTCGAAGGTCTAAAGTTAAAATTTGAAAAAAAAAATTCAATTTTCCCGAGTCGACTTTTGGGAAGAGCGTTTTGATTTAGACTTTTTTGAGTTATTAAAAAGACGTTCCGGATGAAACGTCACTATGGTACTATTATTACGCTTAACGACGTTCTAAGGTAAAAAATGACTAAACGCGTAGAGTCATTACTGGGTGTTACGAAAACACATATATGACGAGGACGTTTCGAGGTTAAATGGGCGTGCGTGCAATATTTTTTCATATTTTTTATTTATTACTCTAAAAATTATTTATCGTAGAAAAATGAATTTATGGAGACTAAACTAAAAAAAAATTAATATAAATAAATATAGTTATAAATCATGAATAAATAATTAAGACTTAAGAAAAATTAAGAACGAGTTTGGAAAAAAATAAATCCAATATGTGAAATAACTGATTATTATCAATTCTTTACAGACTTAGATTCCGTTAATAAATTCTTTTTTTTTGGGTTTCTCTCGGGAAAAAAAACTCGCACTTAAAGAACAAAAAATTTATTTTGCACCATCTTCCGAAAAAGTAGAGAGTAACGTTATTTCGTGCCCCGAGGTGAACCGTAGAAGGGTACCTTTAATATTTTACGATTAATTTTTAAAGTTGTAGCAAAAAATTGCTCAAGAGCCTATAGGAAATTGGCGTCGTGCGTTGTTTTTTTAATTATTCTTTTTAGTTACCTCTAAAAAATATTTTGCATAGAAAAAAGCAACGTCCTACCTCCTCCCTACCGCAAGCGTTAGGGCTTGCCTTCGAGCGAGTGCTGCGCACTCGCAACTGGCTCACTTCGCTCGCTTCGCCGCTACGTTTGCCAGGATGAAAAAGGGTAAAAAAGGAGGGCAATGATAATGCCGGGGGGCTCACTTCGCTCGCTTTCGCTCGCTACGTTCGCCGTGGTTTTATCGGCAGAACAATTGCCCAAAATAAGTGATTATGAAAGTGGAAAATATTATGGCCAGGAACAGAGGGATGCTTTCTTTACCGATAATTAGCAACTGTAAAATAGGGCAATAATTGGGCCGTTGGGGCTCACTCCACTCGCTGTCGCTTACTCCACTCGCTGTCGCTCGCTACGTTCGCAGTGGTTTTACCGGCAGAAAGCGGCCCGAAAAAGTGATGATGAAAAAGGGTCGTGAAAAGGGGGGACAAAAAAGGCATGTTTAAAATTAATAGTATATAGATAAATATAGTATAGATCATGATAAATAATTAAGACTTTAAGAAAAATTATAAAGTACACTTGCCCTCGAAAAAAAAACTCGCTTAAGGAACGAAAAATTTATTTTGCAACATCTCCCGAGAAGTAAAAAGTTACGTTATTTTGTGCCCCGATCGAAGCGTAAGTAAGGACCTTTAAGATTTCTTTACGTCGATATTTATATTAAGAATTGATATTCAGGTATTCACTCATCCATTAATTGGTTATTTCCATGTTCTTAATTTTTCCTAATTTTCATCATATACTCGGAAGATATCAATCGAGGCCGGGTTTCCTCTACGGCGTCACTATAATATAATGACGTTTCTCGATTACCATAAAAACAAACGAACGTATTTTCAGGGATGAACTATCGTTAAGCGTATTAATTATTATTATAGTGACCTTTTTTCTGTACCATTTATAAGTCAAAGGTATAAGTTAAAATTTGAAGAAAAAAAATTTCAATTTTTCCCGAGGCCGACCTTTTGGAGAGCGATTTTGATTTATACCTTTTGAGTTATAAACGGTTCCGTTGAAACGTCACTATTGGAACTACTATTACGCTTAACGACGTTCTAAGCATAAAAAATGGATTCTAAACGCGTAGAGTCATTTATTTTGGGCTTTTACGAAACGTCACTATATGACGACGCCATTTCCTATAGGCCTTGAGCGATTTTTTGCTACACTTTAAAAATTAACGTAAAAAAATATTAAAGGTACCCTCCTACGGTTCACTCGGGGCACGAAATAACGTTACTCTCTATGTCAAACGCTTTGTAAATTTAAACTAAAAAGGAAAATGTTTCTCAGAACATTTAAAAAAAATAGCTTTCATTTTTACAAAAGTCTTAATTATTTATCATGATCTTATACCAGTGGTCTCAAACTTTTCGATGCGCGGCCACCCCTTGACTTATTTAAGTTTGCCGAAGTCACCCCGTGTTAGATTCTAAAAGAAAGTCTTCCAATTTATAAAATAGGGCCTATCATAATCATAAAATTGCAATACTTTTGCATGATCACAGCATGCCAAAAGCATTCCAAGGATTTTCTCTGAATATATAAATATATAAGGATAACATAACTCTAAAATTTTCTTAACAAAGTTGGAAAATTCAAAATTGATTAAAATTTTTAAATTGAAAACTTAAATGCAATATGAAATGTTCAAAACTTCGCGTCAGCCTTGTGGGGAAGCGTGCCACTCCAAATGTGACGCGTCACACAGTTTGAGAACCCAACTTGATCTATACATAATTTATTCATATTAATCTTTTTATAGTGGTCTTCCCTTAAAATCCAGTTTCTACGCATAAATATTTTTTAGAGGAACTAAATTAAAAAAAAAAGATAATAAAAAATATTGCACGACGCCCATTTACCTCGGAAACGTGCGTCGTGCGTTGTTTTTTTAATTATTTTTTTGTTTAGTTACATTTTTTGTTTAGTTACCTCTAAAAATTATTTTTCATTGAAAACTGAATTTCAGGGAGACTAAATTAAAAAAAATAATAATATATATAAAGTACACTTGCCCTCGAAAAAAAAACTCGCTTAAGGAACAAAAAATTTATTTTGCAACATCTCCCGAGAAGTAAAAAGGTACGTTATTTGTGCCCCGATCGAAGCGTAAGGTTGGGACTTTAAGATTCTTTACGCGATTATTATATAAGAAGTTGAATATCAGGTATATCACTTATAATATGTTATTTTTTCTATGTTTCTTTAATTTTCAATTTTCATCATACCTTTATCCGTGAACTTTTCGTTTTTTTCCTCAAAATACGATAGTGACTTTTCGTAATTACCGAGACGATACTCGGAGGGGATCAATCGAGGCCGGGTTTCCTCTACGGCGTCACTATACTATAATGACGTTTCTCGATTACCATAAAAACGACCTCGAACGATCAAACGGCAATATTTTCAAGGATGAAATATCGTTAAGCGTATTAATTATTATTATTGTGACGTTTTTTCTGTACCATTTTTAAGTCGAAGGTCTAAGTTAAAATTTGAAAAAAAAAAATTCAATTTTTCCCGAGGTCGACTTTTGGGAGAGCGTTTTTGATTTAGACTTTTTGAGTTATAAACGGTTCCGATGAAACGTCACTATTGGAACTATTATTACGCTTAACGACGTCCTAGGGTAAAAAATGGATTCTAAACGCGTAGAGTCATTAATTTTGGGCTTTACGAAACGTCACTATATGTTAATATAAATAAATATAGATAAATCATGATAAATAATTAAGACTTTAAGAAAAATAAGAACGATGAAAAAATAAATATCCAATATGTGAATAACTGATTATTATCAATTCTTTACAGACTTAGATTCCGTAATAATTTTTTTTTTTGTTCTCTCGGGAAAAAAACTCGCTTAAGAACAAAAAATTATTTTGCACCACTCCGAAAAGTAGAGAGTAACGTTATTTCGTGCCCCGAGGTGAACCGTTGGAAGGTACCTTTAATAATTTTTACGTTAATTTTTAAAGTGTAGCAAAAATGCTCAAAGCCTACAAGAAATGGGCGTCGTGCGTTGTTTTTTTAATTATTTCTTTGTTTAGTTACCTCTAAAAATTATCGTTTTCATAGAAAAGAATTAAGGGAGATAAATTAAAAAATTAATAATATATATAAAGTACACTCGCCCGAAAAACTCGCTTCGCTTAAGGAACGAAAAATTTTATTTTGCAACATCTCCGAGAAGTAAAAAGTACAGTTATTTCTTGCCCCGACGAGCGTAGAAGTAAGGTCCTTTAATATTTTTACGTCGATATTTTAATTGAAGAATTGAGTATTCAGGTATTCGGCTCATCATAATTGTTTATCTTTTTCTATGTCTTAATTTTTCTAATTCACAATATACATGCGCGCGAAAACCAATAACTCCAAGACCGAGGCCGGGTTTTCCTTACGGCGTCACTATAATATAAATGACGTTTCTCGATTACCATAAAACCGAACTCGAACGTATTTTAAGGGATGAACTATCGTTAAGCGTATTAATTATTATTATAAGTGACCTTTTTTCTGTACCATTTATAAGTCAAAGGTATAAAAATAAAATTGAAGAAAAAAATATTTCAATTTTTCCCGAGGCGACTTTTTGGAGAGCGAGTTGATTTTAGACGTTTGATTATAAACGGTTCTCCGTGAACACGTCTTGAACTACTATTACGACTTAAACGACGTTCTAAGCATACAAAAATGGCATTCTAAACGCGTAGAGTCATATTTTGGGCTTTACGAAACTCAACTATATGGACGACCCAGTTTCCTAAAGGATTCGATATGAAAATTAGGACAAAAATTAAGAACATAAGAAAAAATAAAACATTTAATGATAAGTGAAATAACCTGAATATCAATCTAATATAAATATCGGAAGTAAAAGAAACTTAAAGTCCCTACTTACGCTGTTCGACGATGCACAAAAATAACGTAAACTTTGTCTTCTCGCGGAAGATGTTGCAAAATAATTTTCGTCTCCTAAGCGAGTTTTTTTTTCGAGGGCAAGTGTACTTTATATATTATTAATCTTTAATTTAGTCTCCCTTAAAATCAGTTTTCTATGAAAAATTTTATTTAGAGGTAACAAAACAAAGAAAATAATTAAAAAAACAACGCACGACGCCATTTCCTATAGGGCTTATGAGCGATTTGATGCTACACTTAAACTTCTAACGTAAATAAAACAATAACTCCACCACAAAGGACCCTCTACGGTTCATCGGGCACGAAATAAACCACCACAACCACCAACCACCGTTACTCTCTCCAACTTCAAATCGGCCAACAGAGATGGGCAAAATAAATATTTGTCCTTAAGCGAGTTGTCCCGAGAGAAACAAAAAAAAAATTATTTACGGAAATCTAAGTAAAAATCTGTAAAGAATTAATAATAATCAGTTATTCACATATTGGAAATTTATTTTTTTTCTTCGTTCTTAAATTTTCTTAAAGTCTTAATTATTTATCATGATTTATTTACTATATTTATTTATATTAATTTTTTTTTAGTTTAGTCTCCCTAAATTCCATTTTCTTGAAAAATAATTTTAGAGGTAACTAAATAAAAAAAAATAATAAAAAATATGGCACGACGCCCATTTACCTCGGATAACTCGTCGTCAAAAGTGACGTTTCGTAAAAAGCCCAAGTAAATGACTTCTACGCGTTAAGAATTCCTTTTGTACCCTTAGAACGTCGTTAAGCGTAATAATAGTTCAATAGTGACGTTTCATCGAACCGTTTATAACTCATAACAACAACAGTCTAAATCAAAAAACGCTACGGCTCCCCCACAAAAAGTCGAAACCTCCGGGAGCAAACCGACTTTAACTTGGAAAGCGATTTTGATATTATAAACAAACTACTCAACCTCTTATACGACACAGATTTATAAACGGTTTCCGTTTGAAGCCAACGTCATACTCTGGAAACAACAACAATACATAATACGCTTAACGACGTTCTAAGCATAAATCAAAATGGATTCTTAAAACGCGAATAGAGTCCATTTATCTTGGCGACACTTTTACGAACGATCAACCTAGTATCCGAAACGACCGACCATTTCCTATAGGCCTTGAGCGATTTTTTGCTCACACTTATTAAAAAACACCCTAACCGTAAAAAACACCACCATCAATATAAAGTACCCTCCTAACGTTCACATCCGGAACACAGAGCACGAAAATACCAACACCCCCCCACCACGCGCTCTACCCTCACATCACTTTGTCGAGAGTGGTGCAAAAATAAAAAACACTTTTTGTTCCTTAGCGCGAACAGCTTTTTCCCGAGAGAAACCAAAAAAAAAATAACATCTAGCGAATCTAAGCGTCGAACCGATACACATCGACGTAACTAATCAAGTTATTCACATATGGATATAATTTTCTTCGTTCTTAATCTTTTACGTTCAAAAGTCTTACATATATTTCAGTCCATGATACAAAACACCTCCCATAACAATAATATACAACCGCCTTCACCTAAAACCAAATTACCAAACTGATATAAATTTGATAACAACACCCATCAACCTAAGTTGCTCCATCCCTTAAATTCCATTTAATCTACCGATAAATACTTTTTAGATGTACCACTAACCACTTCTATAAAAAAAAAAAGATAATAAAAAAACTTGCACGGACGCCCATTTTACCTCGGAACACGTGGCGTCGTGCGTTGTTTTTAATTATTTTTTGTTAGTAACATTTTGTATTAGTTACCTTCTAAAAATATTTTTCATTGAAAACTTGAATTTCAGGAGACTAGAATTAAAAAAAAATTCCAGAATAATATATACATACACTAGCCCTCGAAAAAAAACACTGCGAACTTAAGTAACGAAAATATCGACAAATTTTGGCAACCATACCATCCAGATAGACAACCACCGCCTAGCGAAAGTACGTCTATATTAACTTGTGCCACACCACAACACCCCGACGAAGCCCGACATCAACCAGTCCTGTGGACCTTTAAGGTTAAATTTAGCAAAGATCGAAATCATACACAGCCAACGATATTAAGACACACTTGATCTACTTCAGGATACCTTCACTTATCATTAATGATTTCATTAATCAAACTTCTACGATCCACACTTAATATATCCTAACTTGCATTCATCATACCTAGATTCCACCCCTCCGTGAACTTTCAGTTTTTTCTCAAAATACGATAGTGACGTTTCGTCTATTTACCGAGCATACTCGGAGGGCGATCAATCGAGGGCCGGGTTTCCTCTACGGCGTCACTATAAATAACTGACGTTACTCGATTACCCATAAAGAAACGACCTCGGATCATTAATATTATAAATCATAACTACGTTTATTTACTTTTAATTAATTCTTTTAGTAGTTTAGTCTCCCTAAAAATCCCAGTTTTCTACGATGAATAATTTTTTAGAGGTAACTAAAATAAAAAAGATAAAAAGAATAAAAAAATATTGCCCACCGACGCCATTACCCGTCGATACAGTTTTCGAAATGGCTCTCCCATAAAACAACATCTTCTTTAACAAACCATTTTCTAGGGGTGACCAAATTAAAAAAAAAATTTAAACTAATAATAATATTTTTTCGATAAGTACCCCACACGACACTCATTTCACCCGGAAACGTCGTTGTTAAATAATCTCGAGAGAGACTAAAAGCGGATGTAAGGTGCTTAGACACCCCTCGTTACTTTCCGGGAGTGTCAGGTTGGCACGAAATAACATTACATTGTACTTCTCGGGAGATTGAGCAAAATAAAAGTTTCGTTCCTTAAGCGAGTTATTTTCTAATGAAACAAAAAAAAATATTATGGAGTCTAGGACTTCGCGAAGTCCCGTAAGGTTAAGCATGTCGTAACGAAGTAACAGAAAACTGCGGTCGCCTATCTCGGCGCATCAGCCCATAAATTAATTTTTTTCTTGGTTTCTTTATAAAAAAAACTCCTCTTAAAGGAACGAAAAAAAATTATTGCAAGATCTATATTCTTTCGAAAACATGACTGACAACCAGATTTAAATTCGCTTGATTCAGCAAAATTAAAATTAAAATTTGAAATTTGTTTTATTTTTAAATTATATTTTTTATTAATAATAAAAAAAAATTAAAATTTATTTAAAATATATTTTCTTTTTATTCAATCACCAATTGTCAAATATGCAAAAATTTAAATTTAGTCAACAAGCAAAACCACTTATTAAATTGCGATATCTGTTTTTCTTAAATATGTTTTGCTTAACCTAATCAAAAACAAATCCAAGCTCTTAAAATTTATTTTGAATATAATATGTCAACTAAGCAAAATCTAATTAAATATAACAATGGGTTATATTAACAATGAATATTTTTCGCAATACTTTTTGCCAACTAAGAAAAACTTAAGAAAATTTAAAGCTATTTGCCTGAGTAGATAATGTTTTGCTAAATAGTAAAAAAAATAGTTAAAAAAAATATTTTCCTTAGAATACACCTAAGCAAAATTAAATAAATTGTGATATTTTTTTTTTTAATAGTAAATATAAACAAAAATATTCAAGCTTTTAAAAATGTATTTTGAATTTAATATGTCAGCTAAGCAAATTCTAATTAAAATAGAACAAAAGGATTATTTTTTTAATCAATCAAATCCTTAAAATATTTTGATTTTTTTCCCCGAAATAACCTTTTTGCTTAATAAATCAGAAATAAATCAAGCTGAGTTAACACATTCCGTCTATAAAAGAAGATTTCCGCTGCAAGGGGTACTAACATAAAGTTAATTTAACCCGCACAACGAGGCTTCTTAGGGCGGAACCCCCAGAACATACGACCAAATACGAAGGGGTGAAACCGGATATCTTATTCTAACAACGAGCCGTTACCACAAGTAAACGCATCAAAGAGTTTCGAAATTACGACTTACTACGAATAATAGGAGCTTCTGTAACCCTCGCTCCTTTCAATCATCTGGTTTACGCGGCGACCGAATCTCGCCGTCGGCTTTTTATAAATCGAGAACCCATCAGAGAAATTCAAACGGAAATCGAATCTCGACAGCTTGCCGAATTGAATATTCCAGACCCCAAGAATTTAACGAGCTCTTTTCACTTTACGTTTACTATTTTTTAAAAATAATGTTATACACCATTACTATTCTCATGCTAATAAAAATTGTTTAAAACATTTTTTTTTCATTCCTTTTTTATACCTTATTTTATTAAAAGAAGCTAAGGTCGCCACATCTTCCTGTCTAATTTTGTTATTCGTGAGTTAATCCTAAATATTTTGGTTAATAATCAAAACGAACGTGTTTGGAATGTAATTTGTGTGAAAAAAATTAATTAAACTGGTATATAAAGAACACTTTGAAAATTAACGTGAAAAAAACTATAGGGTTCCTTCCCCTTACGCTCCATTGGGGCACGAAATGACGTTACTTTCGACTTCTCGGAAGATGGGACAAAATAAATTTGTCGTAAGCGAGTTTTTCTCGAGCAAACAGAAAAAAAAGTTACGAAATCTAAGACTTCGAGTAGTCGAGTAAGGTTGAGCGTGTTTTAAAGAAGTAATAGATCGAAACTGCGGTTGCCTTTTGCAATCCGTCGATCATTTTTTCGAAGCAGCTTCGGATATCGTAAAACTAAAAGCAGCTGGAGAGTGCTTATACGCCCCTCGTCACTTTCCGTGGGGTGTCGGGCCTTCTAAAGAAAACTTTGAAAATTAACGTAAATAAATCTCAAGAGCTCCTCGATCTTATTATTATTATATTTTTTTAATTTACTCTCCCATAAAACACCGGCTTCTTTAACAAACCATTTTCTAGTGGTGACTAAATTAAAAAAATTAAAAATAATAATTTTTTTTGAAAAGTACCTTACACGACACCTATTTTACTCGAAAACGTCGTTGTTAAATAATCTCGAGAGACTTAAATCGGATGTGAGGTGCTTAGACGCCCCTGATATCGTAAAACTAAAAGCAGATGGAGAGTGCTTATACGCCCCTCGTCACTTTCCGTGGGGTGTCGGGCTTTCTAAAGAACACTTTGAAAATTAACGTGAATAAATCTCAAGAGCTCCTCGATCTTATTATTATTATATTTTTTTAATTTACTCTCCCATAAAACACCGGCTTCTTTAACAAACCATTTTCTAGTGGTGACTAAATTAAAAAAATTAAAAATAATAATTTTTTTTTGAAAAGTACCTTACACGACACCTATTTTACTCGAAAACGTCGTTGTTAAATAATCTCGAGAGACTTAAATCGGATGTGAGGTGCTTAGACGCCCCTCGTTACTTTCCGGGGGTGTCGGGTTGGCACTTAATAACGTTACTTTGTACTTCTCGGAAGATTGAGCAAAATAAAATTTTCGTTCCTTAATAAATCATAAAATTGCAATAATTTTGCATGATCACAGCATGCCAAAAGGATTCCCAGGATTTGCCTCTGAATATATAAATATATAAGGATAACATAACTAAAATTTTCTTAACAAAGTTGGAAAATTTAATTAATGATAGAACTAATTTTATAAATTGGAAGACTTTCTTTTTAGAATCTAACATGGGGTGACTTCGGCAAACTTAAATAAGTCAAGGGTGCCGCGAATCGGAAAAGTTTGAGAACCACTGGTATAGATGATGTTAAAAAATTAAGACTTTAAGAAAAATTAAGAACCGCTTAAATTCTTACAGAAAGTGTAGCAATAAATCGCTTCAAACCTATAGGAAATGTGCGTCGGGCGTTTTTTTTTTATTTTTGTTATAGTACCCCTAAAACATTATTTTTCGTAGAAAACTGAATTTAAGGAGACTAAATTAAAAAAAATAATAAATATATTATGCCTCGAAAAAAAACTCGCTTAATTAACGAAAAATTTATTTTGCAAACACTCCCGAGAAAGTAAAAAATTAGGTTATTTGCCCCGATCGAAAAGCGTAAGTGGGGGAACCTTTAAGATTAGTTTACGTCGAATATTTTATAAAAGAAGTGATATTCAAGGTATTCCACTGTATCATTTAATTGTTTATTTTTCTATGTTCTTAATTTCCTAATTTTTCATCATACCTTATCCTGTGAACTCTTTTTTTGTTCCTCAAATAACGATAGTGACGCTTTCGTAAATCTACACCAGAGACGATCCTCGAGAGGGATCAATCGATCCCCGGGTTTCCTCTATGGCTCACTAATAAAATATAATGACGTTCTCGATTACCATAAAAACGACTCCAACGATCAAACGGCAAGGGGCGCGAAATAACGTTACTCTCTACAGCAAATAAAAAATTTTTTTTTTCCTTAGCGAGTTTTTTTTTTTTTCCAGAGAGAAACCAAAAAAAAAAGAAAATTACGGAATCTAAGTCCTGCTAAAGACATTGTACAAAATCCGTTTCACACATTGGATATTTTATTTTTCTCTCTATCTTAATATTTACTTGAAAGTTCTTTAAGTTAATTTTTAAAGTGTAGCAAAAAATCGCTAAAAGCCTATAGGAAATGGGTCGTGCGTTTTTGTTGAATTTTTTTGTTTAGACTTTAGGTTACCTCATAAACAATTAGTTTTTCGGAGAAACTGAATTTAAAGGGAGACCTAAAACTATAAAAAAAACAATCATAATAGTAATAGCTACACTTGCCAATTAATGTAAAATAAATGTCGTTCCCTAAGCGATTTTGTTCGAGCCCGAAAGCTAAAAGTTAGCTTGTTATTGAATACCGATCGAAAGCAGCTAAGTGGGAGACCTTCATAGATTTCTGACCAGCTACGTACAATTTTCATATATAAAACAAGAAAATGATATTCCAGTAATTCACATACATCTCAACTATATTGCTTTTTTTACTTCACTGATTTCTCATATCTCTTTTAATCTTTCATCATAACGACAAACCGAACCGTCTCACCTTTTTGATCTTTTTTT